>CAUYSK010073474.1:0-14726 GCA_963575035.1 Avahi laniger | reverse complement strand
TTGCTGGAGAGGCACGAGCTGTAAACCCTTTATGAGAAACAAAGCTTTCCTTTTCCAAATTATAAACCTTGTTATTTTTTTTCAGATGACACCTATTAGCTGAACAAGAAGGAATCTATGCAGTTGTTAACACTTCTTGTTGCATAGGGATAAATACATTGGGTATGGTAGAGAATAAGTTGCAAAAATTAATAAACAGGCTACTCGGTTCAGACAGGTAGACTCCTCATCTGGCTTATTCTTTGAACTACTTGGTTTTGGTTGGTTTGTTTCATTGAGACCCTAGCTAAGGAGCAAACTCTAAGCTCTTAGTGTTATCCTCCTGAGAGTCATAATAGTAGACTCCCTGGTGTACTGTATCCTCTCAAGTTTAAATACTTGCCTGTAGCCCTCTGTTGAATGTCAAATGGTCTCTCTTTGGCTGAAATGACAAAAATCTAAAAGAAATGCATGATCATCAGTCAGTACACTGTACCCTGTGAATGATGGGTTGACACTGGAACCCAGAATGATGGTGAGAGTAGCACTAATGCCCTGTTTTGGTCACACTCTCACCTAAGTGAAAGCCTGATCCAAATGGGGGAGATTATTAAACACAATCTATGGGAGGCCATATCTTGTCCTATGCATCTCTTTCGTTCAGCTGTCCCTGAGTTGTATCCTTTTTAAATTTTTTTTCAGACAGGATCTGTCTCTATCGACCAGGCTGGAGGGCAGCTGTCAGGTTGCAGTCTGAAATGTTGGTTCCTCGCTAACTCGTGACTGAAGAATGACCAGATGCACCAACCCTTTGCTTAGAAGCAGCTTATCTATTTCTGGTACTGACACCTTAAAACATGGATTTATATAGGGGTTCTCATGGAGGGTATTCTATGTAATGCAACAAATAACATCTTCAATGAATCCTTACTGTAAAGACAACAGAAAATCCCACAGGGCTCTACCATGTAATGTCTCTCAATATAAGCTGATGGCACCAAAATTCAGTGAGACAAATTCAAGGAGAATAGAGGAGACCCAGCAGAGGAGACAAAACAGTACAGTACAGTTCTACAGCTCCTGGTAATCTGGCCTAACTCAGAGGAAAATGTGCTGTGACTTGTATGTACTTCAGATCATCCTGCATAAAAGTTTTGATAGATATTGAGAAGCAACAGCAGCATTAGGTATCTGTTTGCTTAGTAGACATTCTTTCGCAAATGCGGGCCACCATTTTACTTGGAAAATTGAAAGTCCGGGTTTCAAAGCTGATATTCTACATGAGGCGAAGTGGGCTTTAAAAATAGCTAATATTCCACTGAAAACTGTAACATCTTACCAGCTGGTGTAGAAATGCATTAGGGGACCCGGTGGGGTGGGGTGGCTCATGCCGATAATCCTAGCACTCTGGGAGGATCCCTTGAGGTCAGGAGTTCGAGACCAACCTGAGCAAGAGCAAGACCCCACATCTACTAAAAATAGAAAAACTTAGCTGGGCAACTAAAAATAGAAACAAAAAATTATCCGGGTGTGTTGGTGGGCACATGCAGTCCCAGCTACTCAGGAGGCTGAGGCAGGAGGATCGCTTGAGTCCAGGAGTTTGAGGTTGCTGTGATCTAGGCTAACGCCACGGCACTCTAGTCTGGGCAACAGAGCGAGACTCTGTCCCCCCCCCCCCAAAAAAAGAAATGCATCAGGAATGACACTAGATTTCTTGTAGGCTTTTATTACTCCTTTTTTGTGTCTTTGTGTGGAATTGTTTGCAGCTGTATGTTCCATAAATTTGTGGTTTTAATCCTTCCAATTGGACTGTAGTAACTCTGCCATCCATTTATTTCTTAAAATTTTTTTTCTTCCACTTCTTTTTAAATTACCTTATGGTACCACTGACTACATACGAAGGGAGCAGTGCAGAATCTGTTGGCAATTTTGATCAACATGTTCTCACCAAATCGCACGTTAACCTGAAATAGCCAAGAGTGTGTATTAATTTCCTATGACTGCTGTAACAATTACCACAAACTTATGGTCGTAAAGCAACATAAATTTATTGTTTTACAGTTCCGGAGGTCAGAAATTTGAAACGGGTCTCAGGGGGCTGAAATCGGGCTGTCAGCAGGGCTGTGCTCCTGGGGGCTCTAGGGGAGAATCCGTGTCCCTGCCTTTTTCAGCCTCTAGAGGGTGCCCGTGTTCTTTCGCTTCAGCTCGGCCAGTGGTTCTAAAACTGCTTCTGCTTCTGTCAGCACGTCTGACTCTTCTGCTGCCTTCCTCCCCATTTAACGTCCCTTGTGATTACAGTGGGCCCACTCGGGGAAGAGGATAATCTCCCCGTCTCCAGATGCTTACTTTATCACATCCACAAGTCCCTTTTGTCCTGTATGATAACACATTCACAGGCTCCAGAGACCTGGCCTCTGTGGGGGCCCATTATCTTGCTTTCCATAAGTGTATTTAGATAATTGTCTAGTTCTTACATTTATTTTTATCCGAGATCTGAATTTGTGGTCAGTAGGTAAAAATTTTGGCCATTAGAGATTTCCTTTGAGCAATCAGGAAGATTTTACACATCTTTAATTACTTCCTAGTATACCTGTAGGATAATTTTCCTCAATGAACTAATATATTATGTCTGCCTTAATACCTAATAGTTCGCACCTTTAACTGGTGACTACTGTCTTATTACGGGTTTAGGGGAACTTCAAAGCTTTGTCTGCTAGGCCTTACAAAGTGACAGATTGCTCTGTTATTTATCTTTTTGTTTCCAAACTGGGTATAAAATAGTCAACAGATACATAAAATGAGACTGGGACTGTTTCCTCTTTTGTAAAGTAAAGAGTAAAATGCTCCCCATCTCTCTCTCTAGTTCTTACTTTCCACGGAACCACTAAATGTGCCTGGAAGACAATGAAGCATGTTCGGTGACTCAAGCTAGCTCGGAAATTACCACCAGGAATATCCATCCCAGCTTTCCTTGAACCCTGGATTGCAATGCTTGTTGCCTTCAAATCTCACGGAATATCAGAGGGGATAGGTTTTGAGCTGTTGCTTTTCGGGTACTCCGCCAGGTAGTACTGTACGGCAGACACATTAAGAGTGGCTAAAAAGCAGTATCTGTGTCTTCCCCTGAGTGGGATTAGGGTCAGAGAAAGCAGGTTCTAAGGCATAGAAATCTGTCATGCAAAAAGTCTATAGGTGAACACTCTGCAAAATTTCTAGGTCTGCAAGAAAAGAGTCCTATGTATTGCAAGGGTCCTCCTGGAAAATGAGGTATGAGTCATACTGAGGATATTGCTTCTCACAGGGGAGCTGCGGGGACAACAGGCAGGACAGAGGGCAGCTGCAGGAAGCATGGGCTCCGCCTGCAGGATTTCTCATTCCAGAGCAGAAACCTCAGAAATTGCAGTCAACTTTAGCATGGAGGAATAGGCTGGGGGAAAAAAGGGAGAATCAAGATTATTGTAAGACTATCATTTCCATTCCCTGGTATCACAAGGGATGCAGAGCCCCTAGCAATATATTTTTCTCTTTGGAAGGGGGTAATAAAAGCTACCACTTATTGAGGAGCTCCCGGGTGCTAAATATAGAATGAGGCAATTTATAGTCATGATATGTCATTTAATTCTCACAGGTCGGTTTATATACCTCCGAATTTAAAGGTGGGGAAACAGCTTCAAGCGATTAATGACCTTTCTCAAGATCACACAGCTGGTAAGTTATGAGGCAGGAATCAAAACCCAAGTCTCTCTGACAAGGTTCATGCATTTTAACCAAATCACAGCAAACTATGCTACCAGTCTTTTGGTATGATGGTGAAATCTCTCATTTCATAAATATGAGGAATGCCAAAGCATAAATCTCAATATCATTCCTAGAAACATACAGCTGTCGAAACCTGTACTTGCTCCGCCTCGTTCATTGTCGGACCCAAGTTTCTACACAAAGGTCAAGCATGGTCTGATAAGTGACATCAGAAAAAAAGAAAACAAGCTGCCTTAAGGACCTGCAGGGAGACCAGACGCCCTTGAACTTTGCAACTCATTTATTTTTAGCACAGTTCAAAAAGGCCAAAGGGCACTCTGACTAGGGGCATCCCTGGGCCTGGGGGATGTGGGGAAGGAGCAAGACAAAGTGGAGCTTCCAAGACGGAAAGAGGAGATTTCTCGCTTTTCTCCCTGTTGTTTTCCTAACGTGTTTCTCTTCCTTTTCTTTTTAATTTTTTTGGTTTTTGTATTGTCTTTTCAACTTTATTCCTAATCTTGTTCATCATAATTATATTTTGCTTCTTACCTTACCTTGGCTTCTTTATTCCTAAGAATTTACTCACCTCCCTGCTCTTTTTTCTCTCTCTTAAAAATTTTTCCCTTATTTTTAAGAACCCCAAATTTGTCTTAAAATACACTCATTTAAAACTGTCTCAGCTGGGCGCAGTGGCTCACGCCTGTAATCCTAGCACTCTGGGAGGCCAAGGCGGGAGGATCGCTTGAGCTCAGGAGTTCGACACCAGCCTGAGCAAGAGCGAGACCCCGTCTCTACTAAAAGTAGAAAGAAATGAAATGAACAACTAAAAATATATAGAAAAAAATTAGCCAGGCATGGTGGTGCATGCCTGTAGTCCCAGCTACTCGGGAGGCTGAGGCAAAAGGATTGCTTGAGCCCAGGAGTTTGAGGTTGCTGTGAGCTAGGTTGACCCCATGGCACTCTAGCCCGGGCAACAAAGAAAAACTCGGTCTAAAAAAAAAAAAAAAAAAAAAAAAGGACAATATCTTATTCTTTGACTCCAGAGAGCCCAGCGCAGAGCCTGGTCAGTACCAGGTGTTCTCAAATCATCTGTTACCTGGGTGAGAAAACTTGAGGCCCAGAGAGATGACTGACTCGTATAACTTCGCACAGCAGGTTTATTGTGGTGTGGGGCCTGGGACCGGGTCCCTGACACTTGTTCACTGGTCTGGCTGGTCCATACTCGTCACCTGCCTGCCATATAAATGCAGCTTCAGGCTGTGTGTGTGTGTGTGTGTGTTTTCAGAATTCTGCTTTTTTCATCTAGTAATATTTCATATATATTTTTTCAGGTATATTGGTTCTCTATTGCAGCTGTAACAAATTACCACAAATTTAGCAGTTTAAACAACACAAATGTTATGTTACAGTCCTGTAGATTAAAAGTCTAAACTGGGTTTCAACGGGCTGAAATCAAGATGTTAGCAGGGCTGTGGTCCTTTGTGGAGGCTCCATGGGAGAATTTGTTTCTTTGCCTTTTCCGGCTTTTAGAGGCCACCCACGGTCCTTGGCTGGTGGCCCCTCCCTCCACCTTCAAAACCAGCAATGCTGTGTCTCTGTACCTTACTTTAATAATCTCATCTTCCTTTGATTCTCACTCTTCTGCCTCTCTCTTTCACTTTTAAGGACTCTTGGAACTATACTGGGACACCTGGATAATTCCTACTGAAAGGTCAGCTGATTAGCAACCTCATTCCATCTTCAGCCTTAATTCTCTTTTGCCATGTAATTTAACGTATTCACAGTTCTGGGGATTATGAACTATGGACAGAATCCCTATAATTCTGGGGATTCCATCCATAATTCATGGACATCTTTGGGGTGGGGACTATTATTCTGCTTACCACATCAAGTACCAATACAGTAGACACTTTTTAAAATCATTTCAGTAGTTAAAGACTTTAGTTTGTTTGCACAACCTAGCAATTAATTAATTCCCTTTTATTTTTATTTATTTATTTATTTTTTTGAGACAGAGTCTCACTCTGTTGCCCAGGCTAGAATGCTGTGGCGTCATCCTAGCTCACTGCAACCTCAAACTCCTGGACTCAAGTGATCCTCCTGCCTCAGCGTCCCGAGTAGCTGGGACTACAGACATGTGCCACCATGCCCGGCTAATTTTTTCTATATATTTTTAGCTGTCTGATTAATTTCTTTCTATTTTTAGTAGAGACGGAGTCTCGCTCTTGCTCAGGCTGGTTTGGAACTCCTGAGCTCAAACAATCCGCCCGCCTCGGCCTCCCAGAGAGCTAGGATTACAGGTGTGAGCCAATGTGCCCGGCCTAATTCTCTTTTAAATGTTGGCTCTATAATGTCCTTCCATCACGATGGTCCAACAACCCCTTTTACAACAAATATCTTGTGATGCTCCCTTTGCTCTCCTGAAATGAAATTCACAGATAATGTAACATCTACATCCATAACTTAAAAAACCAAACTATCATGTAAAGGAGAAATAAAAGGGAACTCATTTATAATAAATGCTATCAATTCCAATGTATAATCACTCAGTCATAGTTATCTAGAAGACATAATGACAGAATAAAAATCTCACAAATACATATAGAATTACTGTGATCGCAATAGCTACAGATACTGGCTGATATATATGAGTTATGCTGGTAACTGAAATTTGTCATTAGTCATCTAATTTTACAAAATGGGAACAACTCTTGAGAACATTCCAAATAATATGAAGTTTGGCTTTACTTGATTTACACAATAGTTGCATTCCTGGAAAATTTAGTAATATTCAAGCTGTGCAAAAATGCTTTGTGTTTATTTGTAAAATGAAATTAGGCTACAGGTTCAGATGATCATAAACAGGTTTTTATTTACCTAAAGACTGGGAGGATGTATAAAGTTGTGTAGGACATGGGGCAATTTACAATTACATTAACCCATGGACTGCAGAACATCTAGTATCTAACCCTAACCCTCCCCATGAAATTCTGGCAGTGCCTGCTAATCATTGTGACAACCAAAGAAACCACACTTGTTAATTTCAGACTCTTTCTAGAGGTGACATAATCCCTGTTGAGAATCATGGGTCAATTGGGTCAGCATTTTTGAGTTACCAAGGATTTTCATTAAGAAAATGATAATAATGAAGTTGACATTTGTTGAGTACTAATTATGTGTCACACATTATTCTAAACATTTAATATTTTAGCTCATTTAATCTTCACAACAACTCTACAATGTAGGGTCTGTTATTATCCCCAATTTACAGATGGGGGAATCGAAGTTCAGGAAGGTTAAGTAACTCATCCAATAAAATATAGTTAGTAAGTAAAGAAATGGGAATTCAAATCTAGGCAGTTTGGTGCCAGAGCCTGTGTGAGTAACCATTGTACCCCACTCCCTTATGGTAGATGCTGGTCAGTCCTGAATCAGTTGCCCCGAAATACACAGTGATTCTAATAAAATTTGTCAGAGTGTCCTAAACTATGTGGATTAAGCCTGCTGCTAGGGACATTGATCAAGGTCATTTGACTCCCTTTCTAGCTGCCCAATTCTCTGTCTTTCTCTCTCTCTCTGTCTCTCTCTCTCTCTCTTTCTCTCTCTCTCTCTCTCTCTCTCTCTCTCTCTCTCTCACACACACACACACACACACACACACACACATTATTTCTTCTCCTCTGGCTCACTGGAAGAAATGATGACATCATAGCTGCCACAGATCTGTGCAGGGTGATACTAAGGACTGCTGACAATGAGTCAGGGACCATCGGAAAGATCGTGTATGGGTGTGTGTATTGTATTTTCACCACTGATGTAGTAACTTGGTTACAGTTGCTTAGTAACTGGTCCAAGTAATCTTGAAAAACTTAACCTGATTCTGGTAAATGCCCAGAGAGATTTTTCTACCCCCTTTTACAGCCTCTAGTTCTCACTACTGTAATGGGGAAACAAAAATGCAATAAGCCCCCATGTCTTACCTTTCCCCTCACTCCTCTGTGTTTAGTAACCACTCATAGCACTCTTTGCCAAACTTTGTAGTCAGAAATTTGAATCCATGGCATGAAATCACTTCCAGTGGCTCTTAAAATTGCTATTTTTAGGTATTTATTGGCAAAACTCCAACGCTGCTGTCCTTCACTAAAAGATAAGAATTAGTAAATTTCCTGTTTTGTATGGAAGACATCTGACCACACTGAATTTGAATGTATTAGTACCCCTAGCCTGAGAGATGGGTTCAGTGGGGTCCCAGGACTTTAGGGCTGGAGGAGCAAGTGGACCATCCATTCCCCCCACCCCAGGCTGCCCCAGGATAAATCCCTGCCATGTGCTTTCTGTGTGACCTTGGGTAAGTTACTTAAACTCATCATGACTCAGTTTTCTCATGCATAAGTAGAGATAATACTAGTCCCTACCTCATAGTGTTGTGGGGGATGCCATGAGAGGAGGAGTGTACAACAACCAGGATGGTGAGCACTCAAGGCCGGTGATAACATGGAGCAACCACTAAATATCATCAGCGCCCCAAAGTCACCCAACCTGTAAAGGTCAGAAGCAAATGTGCAGGAGGAGCCTTCGTGGCTAGGTTATGAATTAGTGATCTCAATGTGTTTGGCTGTCCTTGCAAGTCTTTAAAAACATTTGAATAATTGCCAACCTTAAAAATCAGGATATTTTATGTAATAACCTGAATTTTTGGCTTCTCTTGAAGCTATGGGAAGGTCTGAAAATTCCCTGCCCTCTTTCCTACCTGGCAGAAACAGACTGGAACTGAGTAGAGGTTGTCCGCAAAGACACTCTCTCTTCAAGTACCTGTGATCTGCGTGTTCAAAGGCATTTGAGTTGGCTGCTGCCTGGCATGTCGAACACCTGACCCAACGACTGCACACAGGAGTAACAACAGCCAACACGGGTCAAGCCCTTCTCATGTGGAGAAGCTGGGAAAGCAAGAACCCAATCACTGGAAATGACTGACGTCATCTAAGAACTCCTGTAGCTGAACTGGAGCACCAGGAATCTTCCCAGTTTTAGCAGCTCTAGGCCCGTTCACCAGAAACATTTCAAGCTAGTGGACAAGAATGTATTTATATGCCTGTCATATTGGGGTATTTAGCTGGAAATTCAAAAGGAAGTTCTTGAATCAGGACAATGACTCTGGTCAAATAACATTTTTATGACCTATCTTTTCCCTTTTCTAATACATCTAGAACAACCTAGTTTTAAAACACTCCAGGGAGACTCCTTGATCTTACTGGGGGAAGGGAAGAATGGGAATGTATGAAATTCTCAAAATAATCTTAAAACATAATTAATATAAATCCTTGATGTAACTAACACTCCTGCCATTGGGTGGGGAATGAAATTAGTGGCAGTAGCCACACAGCAATTTGAGGGACTTCAGCCCCTCATTCCCACGAAGACACCTCGACCCCAAAGAAATATGCACTCCAAGTAAAATAGTATTTTTGGCTATTGCAGACAAAGCTGCGAGGCAAGTGCTCCACCCCTTTCCCTAGACTGTTATCCCTAAGCCCATCCTTTTTCAGAAATTCCCAAGGGACCCTGGGAAGGTCATGGCAGCTTGTACGTCTCTCTCTCTCAAGGGACTTGTCAATTTAAACAACAAAGTTGGTCATCCCTGAATTAATGAACTCATAGCAAACAAGGTGGCTTTATGGTTTATTTTTTCAGAAGTTCATCTGACTCCCCCTTTTGAACTTGATCCAGGTGCTTGGTTGGAACTGTGATCAGAATTACTTTAAAAAAGAACTGTGCTTGCCTTAGCCCTGATAGAGCTCCAACATTCTGGTGAGGCTCCTTTGGCTGTAAATACTTATGAAAAACCAAGTATTAGCAAAATAGAGACAGACGAATTAGGGAAACACGGCTTTTGTATACAGTGGTGTCCCCGGAAGCAAGCACACTGATATTCCCCCACACCCCATCTCAGAGGGCAGGCTGAGTGGGGCAGAGGTGGAAGAACAGTAAGCTCAACTGAATGGCAAGTTCTTCAGTCCAAGGTTGAAGTGTGTGCCAGGACGTGCCGGGAACTGTCACAAGCACTTGGCATGACTTAGCTTCTTTGATCCTCATGACACCCTAAAAGGCAGGACTATTATTATGCCCCTTTTACAAGAAAGGAAACTGAGGGGCAGAGAGGGAAAGTACCTTGCCCAGTCACACGGCTAGTAAGTGGCACAGGTCGGGGAGGAGCCCGGGCAGCCCCGCTGCAGCGGCCGGCACTGTGGTAATGAGATGCATTTCTGGCAAGCGCGTTTTGCTGACCTCTCCACGGCAGGCCTAACGTAGTGACTAGCTTGCTTACTGTGACACAGCATAATGCTGTAAGCCCAGAGGAGCTTCATATTACCTTTAATGACACCAATTAGACCTAAGAAAATTGCTAGCCAACAATGACAATGCTTAAATCACACCAGTGCTTTAAAAAGTGGTTTAATTTGATACTCACTTTGCTTTTGAATTTAGGATCACCTAAACCTCCACTCTTAACTGTGCATGAGATGAATGTAGAAATTGTCTCCTTTTTCATCTTGAGTCTCAAATAACTGCTCTGGACTCAGAGCTAATAGCCCTCTCGATTTCAAGCAATTCAAGCAGCCAATGGGGCGTCATGGGACATGAGGCCATCTCTTCAGCGGATAAGGTTGTCCTCGGTGCCCCAAGGGCCCTCTGCCGTAGGATGGGTTCTGTGAGTTGCGTTTCCAGCTGTGGTGGTGGCGTGTGCTGATTTGTCCCAGCAGAACCCACTTGTGATGAGGGGCGGGATGGATGAGAGGCCTGGCAGAAGCGGCAGAGTCTGCGGCTGGGAGAGAGGGTGAAGCTGCAGGTGTGAGGAGGAATTGATGTTGACGGCACCACGCAGAGGTCTCCTCCGTGCATCCGTGAGCTGAGCACGTCCGTCCTGGTAGCCAGGTCTCCACCGCGCACTTCGATTTTTGCTTCCTTAGCAGTTAACTGTCAAATTAGAAATCCATCCTGTTCTAGTCTTTAAAGTCTTAATATACTTTAACTACAGTCAGCAAAACCAACCAACCAAATAAACAAAACCCAACAACAACTAGTGAGGATCTTGCTTTCCTATAATCCGAGGTAGTCAGACACAGTGGTTAAGAGTGTGGGTCCCTGGAATCAAACGACCTGGGTTTGAATCCTGGCTCTGTTACTCACTAGGTGTGTAATCTTAAGTTCTGGATGTTTTAGTTTCTTTTGTTCTTTTCATTTTCCTTTTTTTGGGGGGGCCAAGAGTCTCACTCTGTTACCTTGGGTAGAGTGCTGTGGCATCAGCCTCGCTCACAGCAACCTCGAACTCCTGGGCTCAAGTGATCCTCCTGCCTCAGCTTCCCAAGTAGCTGGGACTACAGGTACACCATGACGCCTGGCTAATTTTTTCTATTTTTAGTAGAGATGGTGGGGAGGGGGGAGTTCTCACTCTTGCTCAGGCTGGTCTCGAACTCCTGAGCTCAAGCGATCCTCTGGCCTCGGCCTCCCAGTGTGCTAAGATTACAGGTGTGAGCCACTGTGCCCAGCCTGGATGTCTCAGTTTCTTCATCTGTAAAATAGGAATAGGATGCCTCATAGTAAGACCTCAATAATTATCACCTGTTTCTCATCATCCTCAGGTAGTTCAGTGTTGTCCATGACTAAAGTCACAGCAGAGACATATACCGAATAGTAGCTGTTAAGTAATTGGGTTATTTTGGATCTCCTCTTTTTCTCTTTGCTCCTTGCATTGCTATGTGATAGCTCTCGGGTGCCAAATGACCTCTTCCTGTGATTAATGTTTCAAATTTATAACTAGTCAAACAAAGAGATATCAAAAAAAAAAGTGGTAGTACTTAGTCTAACCACGCCCTAGTGAGGGCAAATGCTGGGCTGTTGTCATGGTGAGACAGAGTATTTTGTAAAACACTTGGCTTGGGGATAATTGATGAGTCATACTCACCGGTGGGTGGGGAAAAGGCAACTGCTTTCAATTAAAACCGACAGACCAATAGCTGAATTGGAAGACTGCCCAGGCTCCCGCAATAAACCGGAGACATCTTGGGTCTGGGGGTTTGTTTGTATATTTGGTTCATGTGTTGTGCGGACATTTCCTCCCATTTCCTTCTGAAAGGATGGCCTTACTCACTAGCAAAATTATTTAATCCATGATAAGGGCTAAAATCAATCATGAGCCCTTTCTCTCTCTCTCTCTCTCCCACCTGTCCTGTGGGTTTTCACAACACCTGAAAAGAGCCAAACAGACAGAAAGGAAATGTAAATCTTTCTCTTTTAAAACTGCTTTTGAGAATCTGTTTTTTACAGCCCTAAAGAGTTCCTGAACAAACAATGAGGGGTTTGAGTTTTAGGTCTCAAAACCGTATCTTAACGGCAAGATCTCCAACAAGATCTTTGACATTCGATAGCCACTTCTGTTATCAGCCTGCCACTAAGAAAAAAGGAAGAAGAAATTAAGAAAAAAAGGAGAAGAAATAGATATAGCAGTTTCACACAGCCACTTCTGTTATCAACTGACAACAATCACTATTTTTTTCTTTCTCTTTGTCCACATAAAAAATGGCAAGCCACTTGGCCTCAGCATGGTGGCACCTCCTTTCTCTTTTGGGTGCCTTGCCATGTCATCACCTAGGCAACTCTTTTTCCTTTTATTTCCCTTCCCTCTCTCTTTCACTCTCTCATTCTCTCTCTCTTTCTAAGAAGAAGAAATAAACTTTGTACTTTTATAAATGGTGTCAGAAGCAAGACTGAAGCAAGCTCACCTTGGACAGATCAGCAGTCCCTGGAATCAAGTATGATACAAACAGCCATTTGCACTCTTTGCTTCCCTGAGTCACCTTTTTGGCCTGATGAATCTCCTCTTGGATTCTTGAGCTCCCTCCCTTTGGTGAATTCTTTTGACTTTATTTGGGATCAGTTTTGGTTATAAAGCTGCCTTAAATAAAGGCCCTTACCTTCCTCTTGGTACTATAAAAGTCTTTTTTTGCAAACCGTTTCTGATAAGTGTCCTTTTGGATAGTCCTTTGGTTTCTACAGGATTTGCATTCTGTCTGCGAGGCATGTCTTTTCTGGTGAATTCACTTTTGTTTTTTTCCGTGCACCTAATTTATTATAATATTTTGTTGGGTCTGCATGACTGGCTTAAAATTTTTGTGACCACTCTTATTGTGGTTTCATTTGTTTTGGGTTATATGCATCTGTAAATGATTTGGTTCTTACACTTTTTTTCTCCTTGCTGTTTCTGAACATCTTCTGAGAGCAAAAATAAACATTCTAAATGGTGGGTACAAGATGGCTAATTAAAAGCCAGTAGGGTGGTCACCATAATTTAAAACACTAGTCCAAACTCCTGACATTCTGTGGCAGGATTTATAGGATTTTTCTTTGTTTTTGGAGAAATTAGTAAGATATGGAATGGGATCCTCAAAATTTTAAAGGATGCCAAACCCTCTGGGACTCCAGCCAGCTATACATTCAAAATTTATGGCTCATTCTGAACTCTTAAACACTGTTGGTGGGAATGGAAATTAGTGCAACCTCTATGGAAAACAGTATGGGGGGTTCTCAAAGAACTAAAAGTAAAACTACCATATGATCCAGCAATCCCACTACTGGGTGTCTACCCAAAGGGAAAGAAATAAGTATATTAAAGATACCTGTACTTGCATGTTTATCGCATAGTGTATGTGTCCATCAACAGAGGATTGGATAAAGAAAATGTGGTATATATACACAGTGGAATATATACACAGGGGAATACCATTCAGCCATAACAAAGAATGAAATCATGTCTTTTGCAGTAACATGGCTGGAAATGGAGACCATTATTTTAAGTGAGACAACTGAGACACAGAAAGACAAATACGGCATGTTCTCATTTGTAAGTGGGAGCTAAATAATATGTAGCAGAGTGTGAAATGATGGGCAATGAAGATTTGGAGGGTTGCGAGGGTGGAGAGGGTTGGATTATAGGAGGTTGCTTGGTGGGTACAACGTGCATTGCTCCAGTGATGGTTGCACTGAATGCTCTGACTTCACCGTAACACAATGTATCATTGTAGCAGAATTTCACATGAATCCCATGAATATATATGTAAAAAATAAATTTAAAAAATTTATGACCCATTCTCATGCACATTTTTAAACTGATGGGCAAATTACATCAATAAAACTTCCGAGCTCAATGGCCATTATTTGATTTCTCTAAGCTTGTTTTAAAAAAAAAGAAACCATCACCAACTACAGAGTTAACATGTAGAGCCTTCTAAATTCTCTCTCTATTTTTTTTCTGCCTACTTTGCATCTGCTGACTTGTCTGCTGGTATTAAGATCAATTCACTGCTTATGACATTCCAGCCAAGATTAGAAACATGTTTTAAAGGCTTTCAAATTAATGGCCATTGCAAATTACAACTGATCCATGGCAACCAATAACCTAGACGCCTAAGAGTCATGCCTTTTGAAAATATAAATTTAAGAAAAAAAATATATAAACTTAAGCTTGCCTAGTTAACAATCTCTTGGGGTGATGGAATAATTAATTAAGGGATAGATATTCTAAAAGAAAAGAACCAGATAAATGTTTATGAAAGTTAGAGTCTCAGATCAAAGAGGTTAAAATCTTGAGCTCAGAGCAATAACATAAGGTATCTCTGTCCAGCATAAAAATTGCTTTATCTGCAATTCAGGGACCAGAAAAGCTGGGAAAAATTGCAAATAACTTTCTAAAATGCTTCCCAACTTGAATTGATTAGACTAATGAACAAAAGACAGACTTATTACTAACTCAAGGCTATGTGGAGATTTTGTTTTTCTTACGCAATTCAGACAGTCCTAGCTAAAGTTTAAACATTTAAAAATTTAACCCTCTAAATTCATTTGAAACAAACAAACACAAAAAAGGTAAAGAGATTTTTTTAAACCAAATTGCTTTACCCCAAATTTTGGTCCACAGCCTTCTGAATAGTTCCCATTTTGTCAGAAACATAATT
>CAUYSK010073473.1:0-20647 GCA_963575035.1 Avahi laniger | reverse complement strand
GTTCTGTCCCACATTCCATCTTTCCACTCCTCTTATTCTTCCCTCAATCCCAGGTTCCAACTTCCTAATCCAATATTCACCAACTACACACACACACACACACACACACACTCACTCACTCTATAAATGTGTCTATTTTGGATATTTCATATAAATGGAATCATACAATATATGGCATTATGTATCACTCCCATTTTACATACGAAGAACCTAAGACTCAAATAGGGTAGGTAACTTGCCCCAAAGTCAAACAGTTAGTAAGGGGATACACTAGAATAGGAACCCAGGTCTGATCCACATGCTTTGTGCTTACTTTTGACCACTGTATGTTGCTTCCATATAGGAAGAAAACTGAGAAAATTTTAGCTATTCTTGAGAAAAATGGGGTTTTGTTAATCTAAGGTGATAAAAGTATTAAGAACCACAACTACAACACCATCTCCACTGAGATTATGTGAAATACGCAGGCAGCTCTTCTACACAGATGATCATGGCGAACCACTGGAAAGCATACCCAACCCAGTCAAAAACCATCGCCACCGTTTCACTCCTCAATCCCAGCTTCTCCCCACCCTTCGGTGCCATAAGGATGGCAGCTGTATGAAACCAGACTGAAAAGAATCTCCTCTCTCCCAATTTTTCATCCCTTCCCCAAACGTCACTCTGCCAATTAAACTTTACTATCCATACAAATTTCTGTCTAAGAAGACCAAGAAAAATGTCTATTTTAAATAAGTACAGTAGTGCTTTTCCTCTTCTTTTAAATTTTGGCAACCAGTTTATACTAGGTGTGAAAAAAAAAAGGGGTAAAAAATGTTGGAGAAACACAGCTGTCTGCTCAGCAAAGGCAAAGAACTATTAAAAACCTAAGAATTATAACTTACATGAAATGCCTATAACCTAGCCAGCCACACTTTGTGTGTGTGTCTGAGTGTGGCATATGTATGGTTTAGATTAGATTATGCCTTTCTAGAAGACCAAGTTCAGGTCTTCCTAGTCCTTTTTATCTATCATCCAACACATTTTATCTATCATCCAACACAAACAAGTAACTACACTGTAATGATGATAATTATAATTATTTTTTCTTTCTTAGGGGAAAAGTGTAGAAGGGAAAGACTGCTCTCCACTAGACCAAGGCCAAGGCCAATGTCTTTATTTGACTCTTTATCCCCCATAAAATGGCCAGTACATACCATGAACTTAAATGTTTATTGAATAATAGCTAATGCTTACACACACAGTACCTTCCCGGGCACTGTTCTAAATACTACATATATTAACTCCCAATAATCCTAGAAGTAAGTACTATTATAATCCCCATTTACAGATGAGGAAACGATGACACAGCCCAGGTGGGATTTGCCCAAGGTCATTCTGTCAGTAAAGGGCATAACCAGGATTAAAGAAAGGCAGCACAGGCTAGAGTATTCCAACTAGACACATTTGAGTAACTCCAATTTCTTGAAATTGAGAGGTTTATGACAAATTGCAAAGCCAGGAACTCTACTGGATCATAAAACAAGAAAAATACTTTTCCCTCTGCTACTGATAGTCCAGTCTGCCTTTCTTCAGAAGTGCTCAAAGCTTTTATCTCATTACTTCTGAACCTCCTAACAGAGGAAAATCAACAGATAGAAGGGCTCTCATCTCCTATAGCTAATTGAAAAGAAGGCCAATGATATGGGCAGCAGAGAACTGAATCAAGGAAACTTCACTTACAATGCAGTTTTCTTTGTACAGGCCAAGCTACTCTAAAAAAAAAGATAATTTTAGAGTTCTATTCCATCTACTTTTTAACCTCTAAAATATCATGTATATTTCATATTCTCTGCACTGACCACAGTGAATACAGAACTATCACAATTAAAATGGAAACACAGCTGGGCGCCTTGGCTCACGCCTGTAATCCTAGCACTCTGAGAGGCCGGGAGAAGATTGATTGAGCTCAGGAGTTCGAGACCAGCCTGAGCAAGAGAAAGACCCCCATCTCTACAAAAACAGAAAAATTAGCCAGGTGCAGTGGCATGTGTCTGTAGTCCCAGCTATTCGTGAGGCTGAGGCAGGAGGATTGCTTAAGCCCAGGAGTTGGAGGTTGCAATGAGCTATGAAGATGCCACTGCCCTCTACCCAGGACAACAGAGCAAGACTATTTCAAATAAATAAATAAATAATAAAATAAGAAACATTATTTTGGGGTCCTTCACTCTCTTTTGTGGTTGAAAGGGAAATAATAAAATTTTTTGGTATTATATGGCATTATTAGTGGTATATAGAGACATGAAAATTATTTTACTATTGTTACCATCCTTACAGTCCAATAATTTCAAATGTGGAGTTAATCCCTGGTCTTCGATTCCTCAAATTCCACACTGCATCCAACCTAGAGGCACACTTCTATTCTGAAATGATGATTAAAACCTTCTAGAGGTTTGTCCAGGTTAAGAATTGACAGCCAGGCACTGTGACTCGTGCTGGTAATCCCAGCTACTTGGGAGGCTGAGACAGGAAGATCGCATAAGGCCAGGAGTTTAAGGCTAGCATGGACAACATAGTGAGACCCCCATCTCTAAAAAAATTAATTTAAAAAAATTTTTAAATGAGATAACACTAAAAAAAAATTGAGTGTTCCCTCCCTTGATATTCCAAGTTCCTATTAATCAGAAACCAACATTCATAAAAGACAGCTGAGACAGTCTCTGAATGAACTTGACCTTACAAAGACAGCCTGTAAAAGGAGAAAACAAGAGCTACTTGTCCTTTAAGGAATGGTTTCTACTTTCTGACATGACTACCTAAACAGCTAGGAAAATGAATCCCTAAAATATACATAGTAAATGCCTCCTCACTAATTTTCCCTTCTGCATTTTCACCCCCAAAGATAAAACTCTTCATGCTAAAAGGAAGGAAGCATTTTATGGAACAAAATCAAATTGCTCCCAATCCTGCCATGTGCATCCTCCCAGGTTTTTATTTGGGATGGACAGACTCCAGAAGGTGCAGAGAGTGAAGTACGTAAAGGTTAGTTCATGATCCAGTCAACTAGAAAAGCCAATGAGACAAAATACAAAGGTATATTTGTATTTCTTAGGTTGGCTTTTAAAGAATAAAAAGAAGAGATAACCAAGATTCCTTGAAAACCTCCACCTCTGAGGTGAATCTATTCTGATTTTTTTTTTAGCAGTAATTCTAAAATAAACAGTTGTTTTAAAATAAGGACAGCAATGGAGGGCTTTTAAAGATAATCTATGCAAAAAACTCTGAGCAGGGGAAGCCACTGGAAAGCACTGCTAAGGGAGAGGGTGAAAGTACAAACTCTAGGGATCATCTCTGAAAACATGAGCCCTTCTCACCAGGTGTCTTCTAACAGCCTCACAGAAATTAGTTCCCTCTGCAAGTCTATTCCAGAACAGCAAATCTCTGGACCTATGATGTCAAAACCTCAACTTCAAAAAAGCTAGTCATCCTCCTCCTCCCATTTATCACACGAGGTGAAATAAAAGTTTTTATTGATATCCAGGCCAACTCAATGGAATGGTACCATTTAGGACCCTATCAGCATCTTAGTATCTTATTTTTAATCACCATTTCTGAAGTCTTAGTCAAACTTAGGATATTAAACATGAAACTTTGTGAATAAAGGGCCTAACACACAAACTTAGAACAATTCATTCAGTTTTGAGCCTCATATTCAAATCTGCTAACAGCATCTCAATGTGTGGTTCTGAAAGTATGTTAAAAGACCACCTGCATCAGGATCCCCAGGGTCTTTTCACGTTAAATTGGATTTTTAGGACCCCTCTCTCCCACACCTACTCAATCGGAATACTAGGAGACAGAGCCTGAGACATGGTGTTTTCAATACGTACCTGGGGTGATTTTAATACACACTTTAGTCTGAGAATCACTAAATTAAACCCACTTACTTCTTCGCTATTTTGTCCCCAAGATAGCTATCTACATGGGATGCCAATCCCTTCTCCCTTCTAACCTAAGCTTTTTCTTAATTAGAGGCAGTAGTTAACAAACCCTCCAGTTCCTTACCAATTGCAGTTTTAAACGGAAGCAAGAGGTTAGGAAAGATTAAAGACCGTGCACGATTTTAAGTGCTTTGGGACCTCTGGCACATCCCAGAAATAATCATGTCAAGAAGAGCTAGAGTAGCAAGCTCTCCAATGGCTCAAGACTAAAAGGATCCCTTCCCTCTCTTAACTTCTTCACCACAAACACAGCAACACCCCTGGTAATTCTCTGGCACCCATCAGATACGATTTCCTTTGGCGACCCCTAACCCTATTTAGAGTACGTTCCTTACTTCTTCACGGAACTGCCTCGCGATTGGTATAAAAACATTTCACATTTGATTCCGTTCAAACACAGACACAAACACACTACACCCTGCCTACTGCCTCTTCTCCATCCCTAAACTGGGGCTCTGACCGCAGCTGCCCACTCGCCTAACTCAGAGCAACTTCTTCCCACTCCTCGTTATTAACCCCCGCCCTCTGCAAACAGGGGCCCTCACCAGTCCCGCCCGCGCACAGCCTGGTCCCCTGGGTCCTGCTCCTGGAACTTCTGCCCTCGGGCGCCCCTCGCCCCTAGATCCCCGGCCCAGGCCTCTGCAGACTCTCCCCTCCCCCCTCCAGGAGGGATGCCCTCCCAAGGCATCCCAGATCCGGCCGGCCCAGGCCCGGGGGGCCGGCCATGCGGCCCGACTCCCACTTTCTGCCTCTTCCCCGGGTTGTTTTGCAGGACAGGGGTGCAGTCCACCCTCCAATTTGCTTCTCCTGCCCTCTCTCCCTTGGAGCTGCCCTCCTTACCCGCCTGCAGCCCGGTTTCGGCGACATCGCCAGCAGGGCCGAGCTCGGCCCAGCCGCCGCCCGTCGGGGAGGAGGCACAACTGTGGTTGTGGGAGCACTTGATGTCGCGGAAGAACTTCTGGGTTTCGCGCAGGTTCTGCCTCAGCCGGCCCAGGTAGCGGCGGTAGCGCCCGAACCCCCGGCACATCTCGCGAATCATTCCGCCGCCTCCGGGGCCGGGACCCGAGACGGGCTCGCTGCCCCACGGCACCCCGTCGCCCTCCATCTCTTCTGCCCACACTGTCTTCGCGGCTTGGTCCCCGGCCGCTGGCCCGGCCTCCCTCCTCCCCGCCCCCCCAGTGCTTAAGGGAGGAGGAATCCGCCTCCTGACGCCCCCGCCCGCAGTCGGCCTGGCTCCCAACCTCCCTCACTGCCGTAGCAAACAAACCAACCCGCAGTGCACAGTCAACGGAACCTTTCTCTCCACTATCCTCAAGAGTGAGGGAAAGATCGCTGGAGGACGCGGGCACTGCGGGGCCTCCTGGGAGTTGTAGTCTGGGCTGGGGCCGAGCACCAAAACCCCAAGGCTGAAGGAGAGGAGGCTGTGGATGGGGCTGCCCCGCCTTTGCTAAAACCCTCACCTGTTCTCGTGCTTACACGCTCTCCTCATTTACAAATGTGTTCCTAATCCCTGCATGAGTGTCCCTGAGGAGAGGGAGGAGCTGCAGAATTTGGACTCCAGCAGAAGTGGGCTGCCTTACTGAAATCAGAGCCAAAGATTTTAATAGAGAAAAGGAAGGAAATATGACAGAGGACAGTAATATCTCCATGGTTACCCCAAATGGCTCTCTCACTTTCCGGATACAGTAGATACCGGGGAATTGGCTGAAACTGCCCTGAAATAGGGAAATCTCTCGTGTTTGTATTGCATCCTCCTTTTCTGACTTTGCTTCTCCACATGTGGAATGGAGGGATGTGTAAGGGTCGATATTAGCTATCGGCTGAAGTGCATTTGGTTTCTTAAAGTAGGGAGACCGGGCTGGGTAAGGGGAAGTTGAGGTTTGCAGCCTTCCGAACCACTTCTGATTATCTTAACTCGGCTTCTGCTAACGCGCAAGCCTTCCCTTGACACAGACTGTCACAGACCCTTGGGCATAATTACAAAGGGTGCAAAACTTGACGTCGCCTCTTTTACACTTCCTGTTTTCTTTCCCCTCTTTTACACTTCCTGTTTTCTTTCCCCTCTTCGCCAGGCACAAATTCCACCTGTGTCTTTCTTGCTGTGGAAAGACCCCATCTTTTACCCAGATGGAGATCTCTTCTCTGACAGGCCAGACGGTGTAGTTCCTTAACTCAAATTGAGAGATTGGACTTTGGGTCTGGACTCCAATGCTTGTGACCTCAGGCAGGATCCTGTTTCATCATCTATGAAATAAGGATTTGGACTGGTTGATCTCTTTAATATTTCCATTTATTTATTTATTTATTTTTGAGACAGAGTTTCACTCTGTTCCCTGGGCTAGAGTGCCGTGGCGTCAGTCTAGCTCACACTAACCTCAAACTCCTGGGCTCAAGCAATCCTACTGTCTCAGCCTCCCCAGTAGCTGGGACTACAAGCATGAGCCACCATGCCTGGCTAATTTTTTATATATACATTTTTAGTTGTCCAGCTGATTTCTTTTCTATTTTTTTAGTAGAGACAGGATCTCCCTCTTGCTCGGGCTGGTCTCAAACTCCTGAGCTCAAACGATCCGCCCGCCTTGGGCCTCCCAGAGTGCTAGGATTATAAGGCGTGAGCCACCTCGCCCAGCCTATTTATTTATTTTTGAGACAATGTCTCAGTCTGTCGCCCAGGCTAGAGTGCAGTGGCATTACTGCAACTTCAAACTTCCAATCTTTCTGCTTCAGCCTCCTGAATAGCTGGGACTACAGGCGTGCACCACCATGCCTGGATAATTTTTCTATTTTTTGTAGAGATGGAGGTCTTCTTCTTGCTCAGGCTGGTCTCCAACTCCTGGCCTCAAGTGATCCTCCCACCTCGGCCTCTCGAAGTGCTAGGATTACAGGTGTGAGCCACCACACCTGCCCTGGACTAGTTGATCTTTAAGGCCTTTTGGCGCTAAAATTTTATGAGTCCTGCTTTAAAAATTTTATTTCTCCCAACCTCTCATCTCATCTTGAGTGCAAGAGATCTTAGCTAAGTGATGTCATTCTGTTCGGATTAATTCATTGTAAAATGCGAAGGCTTTACCTTTTCAGGGGCTTTTAGCATCTTATAAAAAGGGGTCACTAATTCAGATGAATTTCTACTTGGTAAAGGTGTGTGAAGGCTGCCTGTAAGAGGAGAGCTTTATGCTCTTGCCCGTTTACTCCTTCCCTTTTATTTGGTCACATATTCTCCACTGGCCATTCTTCTTTTGCAGGATTGTATTCTCTGTGCAACTCCCAAAGGCTCAGTAAAATAGAAATGAAAATGTAAAATGGGAATTTTAATACAAGATGGTTGATACTATTTTAAAAAATAGAACAGCTGTAACAAAGCAATGTGTGATGATTTGCCACACACAATAATTTCTACCAAAAGAGATTAAATGAGAGAACACTCAAACTGCAGTTGTCCAGAATAGGAATCTATCTTGAAGAAGGAGCAAAATTTAGGTAGGTAGAAGTAATCAGAGAGGGCATTATTTCCGGTAAAGGTCACAGAACCCACTCTTTTAAAAGCTATTCATTAGTACTTTAAATTATATTTGTTTTTAAAATAAGTAATACAAGAATATAATATAAAATTCCAATGGTGTAAAGGGTATAGAAGGAAAAACTAAGTCTTCCTTAGTTTTTCTGTCCCTGTCTCCCGGTCACCTAGTTCCCCTCCCAGAAAGCATATATAAATACATGTATTTTAAATACAAATGATAGCATACTATACATACTCTATTATACCCTCGCAGACTTCTGCACCTAAACATAAAGATCTGCCTCATTCTTTTTAACTGTGTGATAAACTACCATATGGATTGGCATGTTTTATTCAACAAGTCTTCTATTGGCAGCCCTTTAGGTTTTTTGCAGTGTTGTGATATTCAAAGTAATGCTACAGTAACTAACTTTCTATATACATCATTCTAAATTGTGCAAGTATATCTTACTCCCATTTTTTATCTGTTAAGGAAAGTATTCATTTTTTGCTATTTAAAATCTTAAAGGATGTGAGTGACAGTGAATCCTTATTAAATTATAATAACCTACCTATAAGAATATATATTTTTTCAAATATCTAATTCAAAGGACAAATGGGGGAAATACGGGTTTGAATGGTAAGAAGATAGGGTTTAAGGTAGTATAGGAAAGTGTTTCCTGAAAGTGATGAGAGTTAATTAATGAAGATGAACACACAGATCTACTTTTGTTCCCTCCTAGAACATCATTAAGATGACAGCAATGGAATTTTTAAAAGCAGAAAGACACAATAATGAAAGGAGTTAGGAGCAAAAAATAAAGTGGAAGCTGGAAAGCCAATGGGCAAGTGCTAACTAAGTTACCAGCCTGGGGAAACCTGAATCCTAAACGCCAAATGGGAAAAGCTGAGATCCAGCCTGATTTATACTGCAGAATCCCCCACATCTTAGGAACTGGTGGCAGTAGATCCCCCAACTGCCTACTGTGGAATTATAGGACTACAGAGCTGCCCTACACAGGTTGTGTGATGAACGGGAATTAAAACACGGATTTTGACAGTTGTTTTGGAGAAGTTAGAACCTCAGGCCACTTTCCCCATCTTCAGCTGCCCCTCTCCACACTCCCCCCAAAAGAAGACTGAAATATTTATTTTGCAGAGAGGGTTAAATAGGAGCTATCTGTATAAACAGGGAGATCAAGTGAATGTGTGGATATTAGATGGCCTCTTCCTCCATTCAGTTCCTAGATCTTTGGCTACTAAGTGTTCACTCTCCAAAAAGGAAACCTGAGGAGTCTTCACCAAGGAATCTGTCCAGCCAAAGAGGAAAGATCCAAAGACACTGACATCAGAAAGGAGATTTTTATCTGGCTCGTTCACTGCTGTATCTCTAGCACCTAGGATGGTACCCGTCACTTAGTAGGTGCTCGTTAGGTATTTGTTGAGTGAATGAGTGTTCACTGTAGACATTTTTGAATATTCAGGAAAGCGCAAAAGAGAAAATAAAAACCACTCATATTTCTACTATCTAGAAACAACCAGTAAGTTATATTTGTATCTATAAATGTTGTCATTGGAGGAAGAGGGATAGGGAGAAATATATTAGTCTTCCTAACTTTACTTTTCTATTACAAGTTGGTTAGGTGATTTCTACAGAGATTCTGAAGGCTTGATCTTCCTGTTCATGTAGGGGGAAATCAGGTGCTTTTTGTAGAACACCAGAAACTATTAACATTTAATTCTCTCATGTAAATTAAGAAAAGTTTATTAACAGAACGTATGTATGTTTTCTATTATGGGACATAAAACCACAATTACAAATCCAAGAATTTTTAAAAATCCACAAATTGAAGAAAAAATACAACAATTACACATTTCTGAGATTTCCATAGGTATTTTTAAAATATTTGTTCAATTTTTGTGACTTTCTAAAATTACTAACAGGTGAGTGATATTCAGCTCCAAAAAAAAAAGGAGAAGTTATGGAAGAAAAGGTGAGAAAATACAATTCATTACCTTAATTTTTTCTATGAATTGGGAAAAGATCACCACTATCAAATTTAGCAACACAACATACCTTCTTCGAGCTCAACACTGATTTCCAAGGGAACATGTTTGAGAGTCCCTGTTCTAGACAATCTCGTTCTCTTCTCTGCTTATTCTGTATATTGCAGCCAATGTTGCAGAACAATGCTTCTCCAATTTTTTTTTTTTTTTGAGACACAGTCTCACTCTGTTGCCCAGGCGAGAGTGCAATGGTGTCATCGTAGCTCACTGCAACCTCAAACTCGTGGGCGCAAGTGATCCTCCTGCCTAGCCTCCTGAGTAGCTGGGACTATAGGCGTGAGCCACCATACCCGGCTAACTTTTTCTGTGTTTTGTAGAGACAGGTTCTTGCTATTGCCCAGGCTGGTCTTGAACTCCTGGCCTTAAGCGATCCTCCTGCCTCGGCCTCCCAAAGTGCTGGGATTATGGGTGTGAGCCACTGCACCCAGCCTTCTCCAACTTTAATGTGCATATGAATTATATAGGGATCTTTATTTTTCTTCTGGTAACTTTCATGGAGCCAAGGGATCTTTTTAAAATATACTTCTGATTCAGTAAGTCTGGGATGGTGCTTGAAGTTCTGCATTTATAACAAGTTCCCATGTGGTGTCAATGCTGCTGGTCTGTGGACCGCAGTTTGGGTAGCAAGGATGTTAGGATACAGTACAGGAGTTAGCAAAGCCTCAAGGCTAAGGAACAGGCCTTGGAGTCAGATCCTAATTCTACCGCTTCCTGTTTGTTATGTCCTTGGAAACATTACTTATTTTCTCTGACTCTTAGTCCCGCACTTGTAAAATGAGGATAATAGTACCTTCTTCAAAGGGTTATCGTGACTATTTAAAGGAGCAGTGCCAACGTAATCTCAAATTACGTCAAAATAAGTTTGTTTTTTTTTTAAAGAGCAGTATCTGACATATAAGCATTCAACAAACGGCTGATGCTTTTATCAATTGTGTTATCATTTTTACAAACCTGAGTTCTAGTCCTGACTTGCTGCTATATAATTTTGGGCATATCATTGGCTCCTGTAAGTCTTGGTTTTCTCTTCCACCAAATGGAATCCTAATAGTAGCCACCTTTAGATTATTATGAGGATTAAAATGGAAAAAAAGTATATAAAATGCTTAGCGCAGAGTCTACCCACAGAAGGAAGGCACTTAATAAAAAGTACCTGAGCTGATGATGATGATGACTGTAAACCCAGAGTCCAATCTTGGCTCTGTGACTTCTATTAAAAGGGAGAATCAATTGTGCTCAACATCACTGGGTCGTTGGGAGGATTCAATGAGCCATAGTAATTGAAAAATACTTTGAAATAGAAATCCTGTAAAAATTTAGGGAAAAAGCAAGGGAGTCAGAGAGAATCTGACCTGAGTTCCAGTCCCGGAAGTGCTGCTTACTTATTTAATGACTTTAAGCAAATTACTTAACTTTTTGCAGTCTCTCTCACTTCATCTGTATAGGGGAACTAATAATGCCCACCTCACAGGGTTGTGAAGATTAAATGACATGATGTAGAAAGTATTTAGCATCTTACCTGGCACATAGACGTACTTAAGAAATGTTTTCTATCTGTAGTAACTACTCACATTCAGTCTTACGTATTTTTCCAAGGAGGATAGTATTTTGAAGAATATTTTGTTTTTAAGATTCTTTACGTGAAGGTTTATTAACTTGAAGACTAAAGGTCTACAAAATTGAACTGCTAAATGCATCCTATTCAATTATACATCAAATATCATTCCAATGCTGAATATTTCATCAGCGGCATCCCTGGCTGTTAGGATGCAGAGCATGGGGAGGAAAAACAATCAATTAAGGGGAATTTGGTATAACCTCAAACAGAGATCATCTTTGTTTTACTGCCAAATCGAAGAACAAGGTTTTTCAGAAATTATTTGGAGTGACTGACCCAAAACTTTCCAGAAGCCCTGAACATAGTTTTGTTAATTCACTTTTCATCAGTAACATTAGTAGATTGGTATTGTTCTTCAAAGCTTAAATAGTTGTGGCCCTTTCTCTACTATGTTACCTAACAGTTCAGTGGAACCCACTTTTGGTTATTTCCTTACCTTATCTGACCTGAGTTCCAGTCCTGACAGTGCTGCTTACTTATTTCATGATTTTAAGCAAATTACTTAACTTTTTGGAGCCTCCCTTGCTTCATCTGTATAGGGGAACTAGTAATACCTACCTCACAGGGTAGGTATTATTTATACCTACAGCAGGTTATATTCTTATCTTTGGTCTGATCCTGGATGAAGAAGGATAGATGAAAACCTACCAATACCCTTTTTTATGTCAACATTATCTCGATAGAGGTTTTCTGGAAGATTCTGAAGCCTGATTTCTCAAACATATTCCAATTCTCTTAGTCTGTTTATATTCATATGTGCCAAATCTCATGCCTGACACAAAGAGCGTGCTCAATATGAATCAGCCGAAAGAAAATACTTGATTTTATTCCCCTGCTTGCCTTCCTTTCTCATAAATCTAACTCTGCAGGGAGGTGGTTTGATGGAAGTGAGAGTTAGGATTCTGAAGCAAAGATGGATGAAAGGCATCCTGGTCATGAGAACATTCTCTATTCCCAAATTTCAGAGGGGAGAGGGACCTCCACCTAACAAACTTCATAAACACCACGGTATGCTTAGAAGACCCTTAACTGAGCCACCTTCACCTGTGTCTGTGTCGTGGGGACAGGGGCAGGCGGGAGTGGGGGGAGGTCCTATCATTTTCCTAGAGCTGATTTCAGAAGCACTGATCTAGGACCCTTCTCAAAATAGGGCTTAGTGATCCATTTAGGCAAGTTTCCAGATTACATGCACATGCATTTCTTGCATAAGGAATATGAAAATGTGTAAGGGTATGGAAGAATAAGAAGAAAAAGATAGTATTAAATTTAAAACATCATAAAAATAAATTCATTCAAATGAAATTTTCAACAGTTCCATATACTAGATCAAACTTATGATTATTTTTTAATAGCACTCCCTCCCATCTTTTTTTTTTCACATCCAGCTAATTTTTTTATTTTTTGTAGAGAAGGGAGTCTTGCTATGTTACCCAGGCTGGTCTTGAACTCCTAGCCTCAAATGATCCTCCCATCGCAGCCTCCCAAACTGCTGAGATTACAGGTCTGAGCCACTGTGCCCAGGCTTTCCCATCTTTATCCATTATTTATCCAAATTTTATCCATATAGTTTATATCGTCTTTAATTCTTACAACAACCCTGGATATTTCTATCCCTGTTTTACAGACGAGGAAATTGAGACTAAGGGTAAATGAGTTGTCTGGGTCCTTATAGCCAACAACACAGGTTTGTCTGCCTCTAAAGCCCTAATTCTTCTATCACTACACAATTTTGCATTATAATGCTTTCATTTTGTATTATTTAAAGAAGGCTTTTAATGTTTCTATATACTCATCATATTTATTTTTTTCAATAGCAGCATAACATTCCATTACATTGTTATGTCATTGTTACTCACCCACTCCCTATTCTTGGACTATTTAGGTTGTTTCGGGTTTTTCATTATTTCAAACAATGCTACTATAGGTATTTTTGTTGTTGTTGTTTATGCAGCTTGGTTTCTTCTTTTGAATTATTTTCTGGAGATAGATTCCCAGGAGGGTATTACGTATCTATATGTCTCTAGCTATACATTACTAAACTGCCCTCTGATAGACTTGTACTATGTCATTGCATCTTGAAAGAGAGGACTGTCTTCTTTCACCAGCACCCTATGAGTGATATTAATATAAGGCAAGCCTGGGTGAATCCACTAATGAAAACAGCCCTTTGTCTTTATATCTGTTTGGATATGCCCCAGGGCCATAGGAGACTCCTTGAAAAAGATTTATGACGAATGCCTATTCTATAATAAGATCTCACATGGGATGGCGTGATTCCCCTGCTCACGAGAGGGTTCCTTGATTAAATTGTCTGTTTCTCTTTGAAGTCACAAGATCAGCAGAAGGTTTTCCAAGCAACTGACATTTTCCTGTTGATTCAGAGCAGATCTCCATTCCCGGACTGGAAAAAAGTGTGGTGTCTGTTAGACACAAAAGCTAGACTTTAGCTCATAGTTTGCCATTGCAAACTTGGTGCAAAAGGGTTGGATAAATTACCCCAAGGAAAGGAAGTCCTGACAGAGCTGAAAAAGGTTTCAGGAACTGCCAGGAAGAAGTGAAAGTGAGGAAAAGTGGTACTAGAGTAAGAAATCTCGCTTCCCACTGTTGGAAGGTGATTTCGAGGTTATATATCGATAGCTCTCCATCTTAGCTATCTTACACGGCAAGAATACCACTTGAGGTTATGAAAAGGTTTAGATCTAAATTATATAGCACATTAATAGGAATTCAAATGACAGCTGTTATCATTAATAAACATGGTATCCATAGTGTAGTTTTATAGCACATTAATAGGAATGCAAATTATAGCTGTTATTATTATTAATAAACATGGTATCCATAGCATAGTCTAGGCAACAGGGCAGTAGGCATTGTGGAAAAAATATGAACATTGAAAGTAAGCAGTTTTCTTGGTTTGGCTATCTCTTTCTAGCCATGTTATCCTGGGCAAGTTTTTAAATCCTCTTTGAGCCTCAGTTTCATTATCTGTAAAACAGAAGTTATAATACTTACCTACAAAGTTTGTTTTACAGACTAAATGGGAGTATGTGCCAGACACGTAGTAAATGCTTAACTAATTCATAAATCTATCAATAAATGTTGTCGACCAAGTTTTCCCCTACATCAGTGGTTCTCAAACTTCAATATGCATATCACTTAGGATACTTGTCTAAAGAGCAGATTTTTAGGCTCCACCCCCAGAAATTGTGTTTCTATCAGTTTGGAATGGAGCCTGGGAATCTGCATTTCAAGGTGATTATGTTACTGGTACTTCATGAACCATACTTTCAGAAACACCGTCCTACAATCTCAGAGAATAAAAAGAGGGAACATTTTTTCCATTACTAATATGCCATAAAACTCTATAGCATGCAGATGCAAAATTAATGAAATCCAGGCCAGGCACGGTGGCTCACACCTGTAATCCCAGCACTCTGGGAGGCCGAGGCGGGTGGATCATTCTGAGCTCAGGAGTTCGAGACCAGCCTGAGCAAGAGGGAGACTACGTCTCTACCAAAAATAGAAAGAAATTAATTGGACAGCTAAAAATATATATAGAAAAAATTAGCCAGGCATGGTGGCTCATGCCTGTAGTCCCAGCTACTCGGGAGGCTGAGACAGTAGGATTGCTTGAGCCCACGAGTTTGAGGTTGCTGTGAGCTAGGCTGACGCCATGGCACTCGCCCCAGGCAAGAGAGTGAGATTCTGTCTCAAAAAAAAAAAAATAATAATAATAATAAATAAATAAATAAATAAATGAAAAATTTTAGAGGTGGGCTCTGGCTCTATCGCCCAGGCCTGAATTCAATGGTATCATTATAGCTCACAACAGCCTTGAACTCCTAGGCTCAAGGGGTCCTCCTGCCTCTGCCTCCAAAGTAGGTAGGACTATAGACACATACCACCACACCTGGCTAATTTTTCTATTTTTGTAGAGAAGGGGTCTCACTATGTTGCTCAGGCTGGTCTCAAACTCCTGGGCTCAAGAGATCCTCCCTCCCAAAGTGCTGGGATTATATGTGTAAGCCATTGCCCCTGGCCTCCCTTATTATATTCTTGAGAAGTCCTTCCTGTGCATCTCCAAGTCCTCATCTCTTGTTCACTTCTAAATCCAGGCCATCTGGCCCAGGATTAACTATTCCACTGAACCAACTCTCCACAGGTCACCAAAGACCTTCATTTCAACCAAATCCAAAAGTTTCTGCTGTGGAGATTAGACAGAACGAATACAAAAAGTATGGCAAATTGTGGATGCTCAAAATGGCAGTTCTTCAGCCTAGAATCTTGTACCCTGCAAAACTAAGTTTCATATATGAAGTAGAAATAAGGACACTTTCAGATAAGCAAGTCTTCACCAAGACAAGACCATCTCTCCAAGAAGTACTCAAAACAGAATTATACAAGGATCAGCACAATAAACACTAACGAATGTAAAACCACTCAAAAGTTAAAGATCAAAGGATAGATTCCAACGGCAAAAAAAAAAAAAAAAATGGTAGTTCTTATTTCCCTTAGTTTCCTTAACATTATACTCATTTCTGATTCTTCATTTTAATCTTTTTTCTCTCTCTCTCAACTCATCATAAAATTAATGTAATTTTAACTTAGCCTGTTTCTCTAGAAAACCAGAGCTCGGGGCAAAGCTTACATGCTAAGGCTTTAATGGGAGGTACAATCTCAGGACAACAAAGAATGAGAGAAACACAGAAATGAGCCAGGGAAGAAAACAAAAGGTGTTGTGCTACAGAGCTAGCTATAGCTTTATAAGTGTTAGATTTGTTCCAGGTGGGAACTCGAAAAGTATGTATGGGACGTGGAATCTGGTTAATGGAAAACCCGAGTTTATGAAACAATAGCTGTAGGAGTCTGGAGAGTCCCAGGAGGTTGTAAACCTGACAGCTGCAGACGCCAGCATTCCTATCTCGCTGATAAGGATGGAACTACCCCCCTCATCCCCCCCCCCCGCCCTTATCTCTACAGGCTGAGACTGATCCAAGGGTCCCAGAAATTGGTTGTTTTAAAAAACATTTTTATCACAGCTGCTATTCTGGCTCAGGCACTCACTGCCCCCTAAGAAACCCTCTATAAAACCCGAGGCTTTCGCTTCCCTCAGGGTGGATGCCCTTTGGCCTCCACCGGTCTGCACCCGGATGCCCAAAATAAACAGCATTCTGCTACCCGTGCTTGGTCTCTCTCTAGGAACCTTCTAGGGGAAGGAAGGGAAAACTATCTTTTGGCTCTTTCCTTCTCTTTCTCATTTGTTACTTTCCTTACACCCAATGAGACATTAACTCCCCTGCACTTCCAGGCTGTGTTATCTAGCCCCTCTAGGCAGCCTGAGGAGACTGATCCCAATTCTCACAGCAAGTGCTTCGGCTTACTCTGGAGGTGGTAGAAATGGCAAGATTCTCCATGGGTGTGGTTAAGTCAGACCTGAATGCCATAGTTGCTGCAGGTCCTGCTACAGCAGGTGCAATAGAGAAGGTACAGAAGTCTGTTCCACATACTCAGAGGAGGCTGAGATAGACTATTGCATTTCTTTCTTTTTTCCACTTAAACCTATGGATGAATATTGCTTATTTTTAGAATAAGACAGGGTTCAGCATCAATTGCATTCTTATTTTTTATTTTTATAGATATAAGCACTGAGATATCTTGTTCACATAAGTAGGAAAATATTGAAGTTTTGCTAAAGCAATGTCACTCAATTGTTTTGATTCTTTCCAAGTTACATGCTCCAAATCATAAAAACTATCATCCCAAATTATTTATTTTTAATGGTCTCCCAGCGTTTACCAATAGTTTTGAAAACAAAGAATTAGAAACAACTTGCATAAGGGTTTATAAATGCAGTCATTACCACTGTTAGGGTGGAAAACCTAGTAGGTGCTTCCAGTGCAGGTGGAGAAAGATTTCTCACGCAGAGATTAAGATATAAAAAGTTAAGAGTTTATCTTCTCAGAAGGATAAAGAGAATGAGAGAGTGAAGGGTGGGAGGGCAGAAGAGAGCAGGGAGCCAGTGTGGCATCCCAAAGAGAAGGGAGATGCCAGCAGCTGGGCCAAGTGGCTTGCTGCTTCTATGGGGACAAAGAGAAAAATAGTAATTGTTGTGAATTGCTGTATCTGCTCTTTCTCTTCTTCTTAACTGCAAGCAGATAATGGAATCTGCTGTGTGAAACTGCTGCATCCTTTCCCTTTGCTTTAGGGATAAAGTGACCTTGCCCTCAAGATATGATTTGGGGCTAAATTTGTTGTCTGGAGATTGTCCCCCATGCTGTCATCCTGGAACTTCTCAGGAACTACTCCTCGCTATAGAAAGATGCTAAAAAGGCAGTTTTAGTCAGTAAGCCTAGCCACTGTAAAAAAATTTTACATTTCCTTTTTTGTCTGTTGGGCTCTTTTGAGATGTAAAAACAGAGCTCCGCAGGGCACCTGTCGGCTAAGTGGAGAGGAAGGGAGGGAGCTCATTTATTTTACTCACAAAACCCATTGTCCTTTCAACCACTACCAGTATTTCTAGGTCTCTTTGTTTGGTGGCCTCAAGATTTTTACACAGTGCACCCCAGAAGCTGGCCGAGGAGCATGTCTTTTGTAAAATGGGAGGATGATTGTGAAAGGGATAGTATGTTCTCAAACACCAGTTTAGACAACAGTACACCTTTAAGTTGACAGCTATTGCCCCGAAAACTATAGGAGGGCTAGGGTTGTGCTTTGCATCAACAATCCTTATGGGTAAAACTGAGCAAAAACCCTAAAGCTGGAGGAATGAGAGGGCTGGGTTACAGCAATGACTCAGCAGTTCATCAGTCTACTAATTGGGGTCCACGGTCCAGATAGAGTAGGGACCAGGAACTTTCTAGCATCTGGAGTCTGCAGATCCGAGGTCTTTTCCGTTCTGGTCAACTTTTGTGTGGTCGCTGCTCTCTCGGCCTGTTTCCGGAATTAAACAAAGGTGCCAACTTAGGTGAACTTTGGGAATCTAGTCAGAATCATATGGAGAGAAAGTCAAGATTGGGAATCGGTAGCTACGGCAGATATAAAAACCCGCAACGTGGCACCTCTGACCTTACTTCTTCCGGAAGGATCAGAGCAGCGTAGCCCAGGCGCGCGGTGCAATCTGGGCCAGCAAGGGGCGCGGCCCGGCCCCGCCCCGCCCCCAAGACATCCACGTGGCCCGCGGCACAAGCCGCGTTGCGCCCGCGAGTTTTCCAAACTCATGCTGTGGAGTGAATGTCCAAGCTCCTGCTTTTCTGGCGTCCACCACCTAGTAGAGGGGAGGGGACGGTACCACCTCCCAGCTCTGGCTTCCATCCCCTTCCGCTCCTTCCTGAGGAGGCGGGGGGCGGGGTCCGCTTTGCGCGTGATCCGTTATGCCTGGCCCCTGCCCCTCCTCCTGGGTGGAGCTTCCTCATCACCGGCCGACTTAAGCTGAGGCCCATTGGATCTCTGGCAGGGTGCGGAACTGAGCCCAGCTCACGCTATCCTCACGCTCTGTGCTTTTGCCAAGGTGAGTTTCTCTTGCTGCTGGTCCGTCTTTCTCCCGGAGATAGCCTCGATCCTTTACTGCTGAAGTGTCACCCTCCGGGATTGAGCGAAGAGCGTGGGCACTGGAGGAGACTAGACGAGGTTTCGGATTTGGGCTCTTTCTTTTGTTCTCTGTATGATATTGTATAACTTGTCAGTTTCTCTGAACCTCAGTTTCCCTAGCGATAAAACGAGTTCCTACATCAGAGCTGTAGCGAGAATTGAGATAAAACTTTGAGGGCACCCAGCGCATATTACGTGCATTGTAAGTTTTAATTGCCATCTTTTTGTTTGCTCGCCTGCACGATTTTTCCAGGCGCTCCTGCTTTCCTATGCAGGTGCAGCAATGCTTCTCGGAAGTGGCTGGAAGCGGGGCAGAATTCTCTTAATTAAACGCCTGCCATGGGACTGGGAAATCTGGGCATGTTATTCTGTTGCCCCAGAGCTCTGTTAAAGTGTGACTCGGATCTGAACCTTCATCAGATGTGGCTACTATTAATTAAGTCTTCCCTTAAGATTGTCCATAGTCAGGGCTGCAGGACCTCCTTGGAAGAGTCTTGATGGTTCTTATCAGGCCTGTTACTTTTCCAAGGTCTGATTCCTCATCTGCAATACAGAAGCAATCTCAATATGATTCTGCCTGGTCCGCTGGGATTTTTTTGCCAAAGATAGTAAAGTGATTTGGTATTCTCCGGAGATTATTCTTTCCAGATTTCCCAGGAAGTAAAGGAAAAGGTGACAGAGGTAGTGACTTCCTCAAATGTCCCTCCAGCTGACCAAACTCCAGCTTTCAAGATCTCTCCCCCATTAGCCTCTGTGTGTGTGTGTAGTGTGTACATATCTATGTATGGGACAGGTACTCTAGTAGGAGTGAGAAGTTCAGACATGTGACAGGCCCTGACCTCAAGGAGTAGCCTAGGTTTGTGGGGGAAACTTATGTATAAACAGAAAAGTGCTGTGATGTGCACAAGCTATGAGTACATGGCAGGAGCCAGAAATTTAAAGTGCTAGCTGAAGGATGAGCAGCAGTTAGCCAGGCACAGATGGGGAAGGAAAGTGTTCGGAGGCCTGGAGTCAAGTAAGTGATGCAACTGTGTTCAAAGTCCGGAACATGGAGTCTGAAATAAGGAGGTGGAGAAAGGAGAGAGGTAGGAGCCAGGCTTTAAAGGAGCCTGGACTTTGTACTGAGGGAGGGCAGAACTGCTGGAAGAGTTGCAGACTGGGAGTCACATGTCTGGATTTGGTGAATAGATTGTGGGAAAAGGGGCCACAGTGGAAGCAGAGATTTGTGGTTTAAGTAAGGGATGATGGTGGTCAGAGTTAGGGCAGTGGCAGTGGAGGTAGATATGGATCTTTCTCTCTGGAGAAAGATTAAGGAAATATTTATTTATTTAAAGATAGGATCTTGCTGTGTCTCCCAGGCTGTAATGCAGTGGTGCAATCATAGCTCGCTGTAACCTTGAACTACTGGGCTCAAGTGATTCTCTTGCCTCAGCCTCCCGAGTAACTAGCACTACAGGTACACATTACCATGCCCGGCTAATTTTTTTTTTTTATTTTTTGTAGAGATGGGGGTCTCACTATATTGCCCAGGCTGGTGTCAAACTCCTGGGCCAAGTAATCTTCCTGCCTCAGCCTCCCAAAAAGCTGGGATTACAGGTGTGAGCACCTGGCCGGAAGTATATATTTTTAAATTCTTCTTTCCACATACATTAATAAGTACATGAAGTATTATTGCAGTCTTAGGTCTTACATTACATTTCTTTCTTTCTTTTTTTTTTTTTTTTTTTTGAGACAGAGTCTCACTCTGTTGCCTGGGCTAGAGTGCCATGGCGTCAGCCAAGCTCAAAGCAACCTCAAACTCCTGGGCTCAAGCGATCCTACTGCCTCAGCCTCCCAAGTAGCTGGGACTATAGGCATGTGCCACCATGCCCAGCTAATTTTTTTTCTCTATATATTTTTAGT
>CAUYSK010073470.1:0-34007 GCA_963575035.1 Avahi laniger | reverse complement strand
TCAACACAAGGGTGATCACATGGCAGAAATACTCTCTAGAGATTAGGAGAATGGGGGGGGCAAATCTACAACTAAAGGACACGGGGAGCACTAAAGGGAGGGAAAGGCATGCCTTTAACCTGCATTTGGGTGAGGCAAAGATATAAAGTGTAACTAGAATGTTTGTACCCTCACAATACCTTGGAATAACCAAAAAATAAAATAAAAAAAAGCTAAACATGTAAATTAAGAACCTAAATTTATATGCAGAAAGGAAAATGGAGGAAGGACAGAAAAGGAGGACATCTTTCTGCCTCAATGAACTTAATTTTTATATTAATTTTCTGGACATAATTGACTTAGAAACTGACATTTATTCTTTCCTTAATATGTTCTAGTTCTTACATATATTTTAAAATCCCTTCATGATTTTAAAATTAAATATTTGTTTCTGTTTAAAAAGTAAGCATACATTTCTCCTATTTTTAAATTTGATTATATTTGTATAAAATAATAATTAATATTTATAACTTAGATCACATACTTTCCATGAGGATCATTTTGATGATTAAAATCACTTTGTACATTATATAATGTATTCTACAGTGATATTTCTTAATTAGTTAATTGACTTGTGTGACCTCTAGTCTTAATCTTCATGCCTTTTGAATCTGATTCATAAATATTTTATCAAATTCATTAACATTTAAGATTTTTTGCAATTATGACTCTTAGTGAAATAATTTTCCCCTTTTTTGGATAGTTTTTTTTGGTAATCTTCCTTTGATCAGTTCACATGAGGAAAGAAATGGGCTGCTGGTTGATATACTTTTTAAAATTAAATTTAGAAAATTAAATTTCTAAAACTTTGATGTTCGTATATTTCTATTCCTATTACATTACTTAATAGAGGCAGAGAGATTAATAATTTGTCCAGACATTCAGAAAATTACACACACACATCACACACCCGCATGCACATACACATGCATGCACACACACACACATGTACTCATTACACCATTCTCTCACAGGCAGTTCCAGACAACACCCCTTCCTATGCTATGTTCCCAATTTCATAATTTGAACTGATTACTGTGCTTCTTAGAAGATAACTGCACTATTTCCATAGGCTTAATATCCCTGTTCATTTGAGGTTCCTTAAAAATCCAATCCTCCCATACCACCCCTTATCCCCAAGATTCTCATACCCATATTACTGTGTATTCCTAATGTAACAGAATTACCTCAACCCTCACAGCTCTGCATAACACCAAATTTATAATTAGTAGGATTCCTTATGTCTTCAACCATTTCTGTATTGTCCCTTCAATTTTTGCTGTATCTGTAACCTAGGTAATCCATGACAGCACTATATTGCATGTTGATTTTTTATGTAGAGAGTATTTTCTCTCTCCCACTACCTGTATATTAGATCCAAGAAACGGAACCATCTTGCTTTCTCTTGCTGTATTCAAGCTATTAGACTTCCTTCTTAATTCACAAACTCAGATTCCATCAAAAAGGACTTCACACTGTTTGACCATACTATTACCATTCCGCCCCACTTTCAATTACTGACTTTTCATTTACCCTCAATTATTGAAGACCTTACCAACAGAATTAATGCCTTTTATTATGTTTTCATGTGATGTCTTTTACCGTAGCATCTATTATCATCATTTTAGATGACTCATTTAACAGAAACATCTGTTAATATTTTTTACCCCAAATCACAAAAATTTTTATCCTTCATTTCTCTTCATTACACCACTTAAGTGATCATAATCTGAATATTTTATTATTGATTACAGAATTATATATATATATATATTGATTTCAACTACCCTACTCTTTCTCACCACCACTCTTTTATCTTTCCTGCTTACTTGCTCCATATTTGTTTCAATCACATGGAAATTTCCATTTCACTGATGGCATCCTCACTAAAATTTTTCTACTCTACAGCAAAAACTCTTTTTTTTAACACTAGATTCCACAGTTTAGTATAACAATGCCTATGATCGCTGCAGAACAAAACACTCCATCTACTTTATTATCTGCCCCACTATCATATGCATCATAAAAATTAGAGCTCACCAGAAAAAGACAATAACAATAATCAAAGAAAACAAAACAAAATAATCATTTTTTTAATATTTCTTGAATGTTTAATAGGTGTCAGGCACTGATTTCAGTGACCCTATGAATTTTATGTTATTATTATCACCTTTTTACAGGTACAGAAATCAAGACTTTGAAAGGTTAAAAATTTGATCAAAACCAATCACAAATTCTCCTCCAAGCAGTCTCTAAATACACACGAATAAATTTAAGTAAACAGATTACGAAATAGACAGGATATATATCACACATAAATGCAATCTAACTTAATTCTTTAATTACAAATGGTGATCATTTGCTCATTTGAATGGGTCTCCTTGGTACATAAAAATCTTTGCTGACATTAAGAAATACGTGTTTCAATTTCACAATGTGTGAAATTTACATCTTATATTTTGTAGCAGGAATCCATCCTTCAATAATGTTAACGTGGCTTGTACTTGTAACAACCAAGCCCAAATTACACTCATAAAGAGTTGTATTTCACAACCAAAACACATTTAAACTATGTGCCTGAGTTTCCTTACTTATAAAATGAGGATTAGATGATACTTTCTAAAGATTTTTCCAGATTTAAGATTTTACAACTATATGAAATTTGCTTACTGCAGCTCCTCAATTTGGCCTCAAGGGAAGCAGGGCTAACATCACCAGGGGTTCGTGCTGGGCAAGGAAGCCATCAGTATCTTTGCACAATGGATGGCAACTGTTCTTCGTGATATAGAGGAGTTTGGCACGCACCCCATCCCACGCTGTGTGCAAAGCAGGACATCCTCTCCAGTATTTCTGCTGGTTCTCCAGACCTTACATTTTCATAGTCACTTTAGCACCATTTCCTGCCTCTGCTGAATTTTTGTTCAGTTTGCCTACAGAGCAGTTCGGCACCTATTATTATCTTACCTCTTTGAATCCATGCAGGCAGGCACTCACCTTCCACAGCAAGCAGTTTATCAAGCTATTTTGTTCCCTAATCAAGACAGGCTCCTGCTCTAAGAGTAACTACGTCATTAGACTTAAAGGTAATTTTCTCCCACCTTGCAAAATCTTCTTTTTATAGGTATGAAAACTGAGGCACAGAGAAACAAATTAACTTGAACAAGGTCACACAGCAAGGGAGAATCATAGCCTGGATATAAATCTAGTTTTGTAAAGCTCCAAAGTTCATGCTGTCTCTCTCCACTGTTCATAAACATTCAACATACCCCTCGTATTAAATATATTCTTTTTTTTAAATGCACTAATCATAAGTGTACTTCTGATGATTTTTTACATATGTATACATTCATATCAAGGTCATATCAAGATGTATACACTACTCACTATTGCAAGGATGTGGAAACAACCCAAGTGCCCGTCAATCCATGAGTGGATTATTAAAATTTGATATACATATACAATGGAATATTACTCAATCATAAGAAACAACAGTGATCTAGAACCTGTTATACTTTCCTGAATTAAACTTAAGCCCATTATCCAAAGTGAGGCACCACAAGAGCGGAAGAATGGGCTCCACGTGTACTCGCCATCAAATTGGTACTAACTGATCAATACTAGGGTGATCACACGGCAGAAATACTCTCCAGGGATTAGGGGGATGCGGGGTGGTAAATCCGCCACTAAAGGACATGGGGAGCACTGTAGGGGAGAAGGGCATGCCTTTAACCGGCACTTGGGTGAGGTAAAGACATAAAGTGTAAAGGTGTAACCATAATGTTTATACCCTCACAATACCCCGAAATAAAACAAAACAAAACAAACAAAAAAAAAACAATACATACTATATAGTCCCATTCACATGAAGTTTGAGAACATGAAAAACTAACTAATCTTTGTAAAAGAGTAGTTATTTCTGGAGGAGGTATGGACTGTGATGAAAGGGTACTGGGGAATCAGAAAATAATCATATTTTAATCTAAATTACTCAACATTGTTGTAGAAAAGTCACCCAAGATTAATTTACTTTCCCACAAAATTATGATCTCAAGCTTCAGATGTACAGTTGATGCTTGTCAGCAACTCCTGAATATGTCCCCTATAAATTGGAGAACCATAACAGAATTTACTATTGTGTTAATATAACTCTGTATTAATTTTCATATTGCCCATATGACATCATTCTTCAACTTACAAATATTTGTAAATAATAGATGCTAATGAAAACTCTCCTCTAATTTCCAATTTCCAATTTAATTTACAAATATTCTCATCTCAAAAAATAAGTATGTGAGGTAAAGGATATTTTAATTGGCTTTATTTAGTCATTTCACAATGTATATATACATTGTAATATGCATATATTAATTAAAACATCATGTTATAATGCATAATATACACATTTTTGTCAATTAAAAATACTAATAAAAAAAGAAAAAATATAGGGGAAAAGTCCATATTATTTTGACGTCATTTTTTAAATTTTTTTCTTCCTCCTGAGTGAATTTGGTATCATATTTTTCTGATTTTAACATCAAGACATTTGTTATTTCCTAATTTCTATTATGATTTTAATACCTAAGTATATCATACAATCATTCATTACCATTCAACTATGCAATTATATTGCATAGTTGCAACCTTATAATTGGTCAATTATATTCCATTTATTTATTCACTTTTCCATAAATTGTACATATTTTATTGAGAGTTATCTTTATGAAATAATATTTAATATTATCATTTTCTCACACTAACATTTTGTAATTTACTCATTAAATTTTTTAAAAAAATCTCAATAATTATTCAAGGTCAACCAACCCATTCTTCCACTCTTAATTTCCTTCTATCAAACACTGGGAATTGTTATTCAGTAAATAGGATTTAGTGCCAAGGAATCTTTATTCTATATATTATTCCAAGTGGTTTTGGCAATCTCACAGTTTTGGAACCAGCTGTTCTAGACAAAATCAGTTTGAAACTCCTTTTAACTCTCTCACCTGGTTCTTGCACCAGGACTATATCAGGAGTATCTTTTTTATTTAAGTCTGCATATTTTTCAAAACAGCTCAAATCTTTATTTATTTAAAATGCTTTTAAAATAAATTTCTCACTGAAAATTAGTCTCTACATTCTCTATTTTTTCATTACCTGTTGTTTATATTTATATCTTAAAGTTTAGTATTTTGTCAAATATTAAAGTTATAATTTATAGATACATATTATACTTCTACATAAATAATCATCTACATATAAGAGCCATGTTTTCTCGTTGTCATTAAGGAAGGCAAATCTATGGTTTTACGCTGATTATTTTCATTGTAACTTCTTCCAATTTAATTTATCCTTAATACTAGTTTAACATTCATTAACTATCCAACATATGAAATTTTTCCTTGATGAGATTTTATCTTTAAACCTTGCATACAATGTGCAATAAATACAATAATTTCAGTAATACTTTTCAGTTTTGTAAACTAATATATTTCTATAGAACAGTCATACTGCTTTTATTGTTTTAATAATTCAATATTTAATTGATCAACTGAGGAGTAAATGTTATCAATTTGCATTTGGGTAATTGAAATAAATGATTTAGACTATTTTCTAGTACATTTCTCTAGGAGTGCCAAGAGTTTTATTGTCTCAAATGACAGAGAACAAAAAAAAATTTAATATAGTTAATGAAATGAATTTCCTTTTTCATAATATATGTATATATATCTTTGGAATGAGAGCATTAATTTTGGTGGTAGTTACCTAATTCGGAATATTAACAGAACATATGGAATTATTGCTTTGAAATAATAACTTACTTATATTTAAAAATAAATATTATTAATCATATTCAACTACTGCATGATTACTAACTGATGTCATGCTGTATTAGTAAAATTAAGTGACATTTTAAATATGTAAATATTTGTAAGCATTGTGTAGAAAGTTGATTGAAATATCCCAGAAAACAAATTTTATATAAATTAAAGTGGATGTGATTATTTGTGAAACTATATTTTGTCTTGTAAGCCAGATGAGAGCTAAACATTAGTGCTAATGTGCATAAGCACACAATAAGTGCTTTCCATTTGCCAGATACTAATCTGATTTTTAACCAAATCATACAGCTTTGCTCACTTATCAAATGCACTCTAGAGATGAATGCTATTGTGTTAATTTACATAGGGAGTTACACTTACATAGCAGTCATTTCTCTGCTTCTTGGTCAATTTTCATATTACTCCTAGAGATGGGATGCAGGAGGAAGGGTGAAATATTAATATCTCAATTTCAAATGTTAAATAGTGTTTCTTACATATAATGATAGCTTGTAAGTAAAATAAAGCAAAATAATAAAAGCACATAAAATAAAACAAAATAATTACAATATTAATAACACCTTCAATACTATACTATTATACAACTAGATATTGCTTTATATTACATTTATTTATGGGTGTTTTCAGTATACACTGTAGATACAACCATAAATAACAACAAATATTCCCTAGCAATAAAATTTATCACCTTGTACCCTGAACACAACTTATTTCTCCATCTTAGTGCTCAAGTAAGTGCCCAAGTTATTGTTGTCTTTTCTTTATATTTAAATCCGCTCCTTATGCCCACACTCCATAGCTGGCCAAATACTATGAATTCCCCACCCTCTTCTTCATTTCTTACGTCTGTTTCTTCTTTATTTCCTCTTCAACTGCACTATTTCAACTCGTAATCAGGTCTCATTGAGTGATTTTATGCAATCTTCTGTACACTAGTCATGGATTCTTCAGACCATTGCTGGAATATGTTTTCTTTACTTGAGTTCACTTGCATTGTACAATCACTAACTCCCGTATACTTAATGCACATAGGTCAAGTCTGAAATGCAATGCCCCTCCTGACTCCAAGATACTTTTAAAGAAATATGTGTAATACTCTAGTTCCATTCTGTTACTCACCCCTTCCTCATTTCTAACTTTCAAAATCCTAGACTCAATTCAAGGCCAGGTGCAGTGGCTCACGCCTGTAATCCTAGCACTTTGGGAGGCCGAAGCGGGTGGATGGCTCGAGGTCAGGAGTTCGAGACCAGCCTGAGCAAGAGTGAGACCCCGTCTCTACTAAAAAATAGAAAGAAATGATCTGGACAACTAAAAATATATATATAGAAAAAATTAGCCGGGCATGGTGGCTCATGCCTGGAGTCTCAGCTACTCGGGAGGCTGAGGCAGGAGGATTGCTTGAGCCCAGGAGTTGGAGGTTGCTGTGAGCTAGGCTGACACCATGGCACTCACTCTAGCCTGGGCAGCACAGTGAGACTCTGTCTCAAAAAAAAAAAAATCCTGAACTCAATTCAAAACTTAATTTGAATGTCTTACCTTCTATAAAATATTTATGATTGCCTTACTCAGGACAGGCTGACTTATAAAATGTTTATAATCTCTCATCCACTGATCAGATTCTATGCTATTTAATTGTTGCCTGTTTTATGTCTCCTATGTAGTTGTACAAACATTGGAGGCTAATATTGCTTCAAATTAGTCTTCACATATTGTAGAAAATGTGGTGCAATTCCTTGTGTAAAAAAAGTCAAAATAAAGTATGATTAATCACTCTTCTGGATCCATGCAATAATGCATTATGCTTGTATCAATTGTTTTTTCTGAACAAGAGAATTGAGATTAAAAATGTTTGATTTACTTGGCTCTAATATCTCTCTTCACAAAATACTTAATCATTTTTTTTTTGTTGTTACTTTTTTGCTTATTTATTTTTAGAGACAGGGCCTTGCTTTGTCACCCCGGCTAGAGTGCAGTAGCATGATCATTGTTCACTGCAACTTCAAACTCTTGAGCTCAAGTGATCCTCCTGGTTCAGCCTCCTGAGTAGCTGGGACTACAGGCATGCACCACCAGGCCTAACTATTTTTTTATATTTTTTTCTGGTACAGACAGAGTCTTGCTTTTTGCTCAGATTAGTCTCAAACTCTTGGCCTCAAGTGATGATTCTCCTCCCCTCCTCCCATGATTTCCCAAAGTGCTGGGATTATAGGCATGAGCCACTGCACCCAGTCTTTGTGGCTTTAGAAAGAAAAAAAAAAAGGTATTACATATTATAATCCTCTCTCTTCTATTTGCAAACAATAACTTTGTTATGTAAATACATGTTCTTACAGAAAAATAAAGATAACAAATAAAAATATCAAAATAATATTTTTGTATGACTAAAATGCAGTTCTGTAATTGAATCCTATTCCCTCCTAAAATGGGTATTAATAGGACTTTAATTTCTAAATCATCAAGACTTTGTTATGCCTGTTTCTGCCTACCAATTCTCCTTTTCTTTTGGTGCTTTGTTTATGCAATATTTTCCAGTGTGTTATCTGATTTTAGACCTTATCGACTTTAACCCAGTTTGGTTGGTTTTTAGAATAACAAACTTTATATTCCGAGTAGAGTAAGTTCTTGTCCCCTCCAATAAGAGTTTTTATAGTTCAATCTTTAACGTACAGAGTAAATAATTCCCTACTTCTCATACCCCAGGTATTGTACATAGGCTGTTATTGTTGCACATGTTAACAGCTCTAAAATACAAAAAGCCACACAAAGCATAACCTCTTAGAGTTGTACCTCTATTGATATTCTTAGAAGGAGAAATATCAAGATGTTATTTCTGTAGCTGTGGGGTGAAGTATTATCGAGGTCTTCATGGATTTAGAGGTAGAAATAATGTTTTCTGATCAGTGTTTACTGGAAGACTCTGCCCCATTTCCAAAAAGCCCTACCTTATGAAGTTATTATATTTTCTTTCTCTCACTTTGAAATGTCAACTCCCTCATGTACCGGTAGGGGTAAAAGAATAAAATCACTCGTTTAAACATAGTGCTGCTTCCCTGGTGTACTTGACCTAAGGGAACACTTCAAGTAATTATGTCAGTATCTAAATTCTACACAAATCAGATCTGCAAATCTCAATGGACTATGTGAATAAAAACACTTATTTTTAAATTTATATTTACTTTTGATCCTTTTACATGGAACTATATAATGCCATATTTTATAATGAGCTGAAATATAAAATAGTTGAGAAAACATTTAATCAAATTTTATTAATATAAGCCATTCTCGGTGTTTCTGTTTACAATATTTTATTACATATATGCTGCATTTCTTTTTTTTATTTTATTTTATTTATTTACTTTTTAATTTCAGACTATTGCAGGAGTACAAACATTTTGGTTACACAAATTGCCTTTGTTCCACCTGACAAATGTGCCCATCCCCCAGACAGTATGCAACGCATCCGTTAGGTGTGTGTTTACCCATCGTCTCCTCCACCTTCCCACCTGCCCGACACCTTGTGAATGTTACTTTCAATATGTGCACATTAGTGTTGATCGATCAGTACCAATTTAATGGTGAGTACATGTGGTGATTGTTTTTCCATTTCTGTGACACTTCACTTAGAAGAATAGGCTACAGCTCCATCCAGGATAACATAATAGGTAGTTCGTCATTTTTTATGACTGAGTAGTACTTCATGGTATACATATATCACATTTTATTAATTCACTCACGATTGATGGGCATTTGGGTTGTTTCCACATTATTGCAATTGTGAATTGTGCTGCTATAAACATTCGAGGGCAGGTGTCTTTTTATAAAATGTCCTTTTATCCTTTGGGTAGATACCCAGCAGTGGGATTGCTGGATCAAATGGTAGTGCTACTTTTAGCTCTTTGAGGTATCTCCGTACTACTTTCCATAGAGGTTGTACTAGTTTGCAATCCCACCAGCAGTGCATGAGTGTTCCAATCTGTCTGCATCCATACCAACATTTGTTGTTTGGGGAATTTTTTGACTGGATAGCCACACGTAGAATACTGAAATAGAACCACACCTCTCACCTCTCATAAAAATCAACTCAGGATGATAACAGACTTAAAGCTAAGGCAGGAAACTATAAGAATTCTAGAAGAAAATATTGGGAAAACTTACAGACATTGGCCTAGGCAAAGAATTTATGAACAAGACCCCAAAACAATCAGAACAACAACAAAAATAAATAAATGGGAGCTGATCAAATTAAAAAGCTTCTGAATACCCAAAGAAACTTTCACTACAGTGAATAGAAAACTTACAGAATGGAAAAAAACATTTGCATGTTACACATCTAATAAAGGGCTGATAACCAGAATCTATATAGAACTCAGGAAAATCAGCAAGAGAAAATCAAATGACCCAATTAAAAAGTGGGCAAAGGACATGAACAGAAACTTTTCAAAAGAAGATAGACTAAAGACTAATGGCCAAGAAACATATGAAAAAATGTTCAACATCTTTAATCATCAGGGAAATGCAAATCAAAACCACAATGAGATATCACTTGACTACATTTCTTACTTTTCTTATGAAAAGAAAAGTAAGAATACTCTAATGCTCATTCTGTCCTTAGCTTTTCTTCTCAGAAAAAAAGGAAAGTTTGGTGACATTTAAACACATCCATGCTGGGTTCATGCCTATCATGTGATGCATCCGTTGAGCAGGCTCTAATCACACTGACCTCTCTCCAGTTTTCAGACTCTTTATCCTTTCATAATGACTTTTTTCCCTTTATGTAAGCTTCTTGAAATTCTGGGACTCATTTTGACTTTTTTCACTCTTGTATCTCTACTGCCTGCTCAATGCAAGCAGTAGATCAATGCCTGATCATTACAGGTGCACTCATGTATTTTTTTATGTATGGTTATAAGTACTCATTAGTATAGATACCCTAATCCCTTGCATCTTCTAATGCTATACAGACTCTACTAGGGTACTCAATTCTCTTATAAATGTGAATCTCATAGGAGCTTGGTTTATTCTCTACAGGGAAGTTAAACATTCAAAAAGGGACTATTAAGTAATCAAAGCATTGCCGGTGGCTATTCTGTGTTGCCTTTTTCTCTTTGATATGTCAGTAACCCCATGTGGTATATTTCTCTTCCCTCAAGCTAGAATTGAACTATTTTTCCTTATTTCTTTCTTAAAGATTTATTGCTGATTAGATTATTTTCCCAAACCAGGGTATGTGTATCTTAGAAGGGGTCAGTCAGATAATGAGTCCAGTTATTGTAATCATGGCGACATCAGGATGATTCTTGCTATAATGGGTAAAGGATTGTAGAGTCTTTAAGGATATAGCTATTATTTCCGTCTCTGAAAAACTCCCAACTTTGGGGAGGGAAAGGAAATAGAAACGGTGTCAATGTATATGTACATGAAACTCTTCAACATAAATTTTGTTTATACACACACGCACACACACATATATATATTTGCATAAACACACATCAGTATGTGAATGGACATTCATGTATACACATGAAAAAAGTGGATAGTGTGTATACTTTCCATATTTATCATCTTTAAGTAATAAGTTATTTTACCTGGTACCTTTTTGGTATTTCTAAATGTAGGCAGCTTGGGACTACTTGCTTAAAGCTACAGCCATATATTTCTAGAAGATTATTCAAATATTTTTATTCATCCTGAAAGATGTATCTGCAGGGAAAAACTCATATCTTTTCAATTCCACACATGTTTAAGCTTCTAAATTTTGTTCTTGCCAGCAGAGATTTGCTGTCAAGCATATAATTTGATGTTTGATCTTAACCTGTTAATGACTTACATCACACTTAGGGCACATTAGGCAAACTGAGCTCAATTTAGCTAAATTTGAAGACTTTTGCTTTGAATGCATGCTAAAGAAATGGTGGTTTGGATCATTTTTAATGGCTGTATTAAAGGTGATACAAGCAGTGTGCTGGTACAGAGTTCAATTTTAATAAATATTCATAGTCACTTCGATTTACATATATTAAAATAATTTTCCTGATTAGTTATATATTCACTGATAGACATTTTATAAAATAAAATTAATTTTCAAACATTAAAGGAGAATATTTCTCCTAACATTTTTATTTTTAATTATTTTAAGATAAATATAATAAAAAGAGTTACTAAGATAGAAATTTTTATTTTAAGTTCTATCTATTTAAGCAAAAAGAAGACTCGGTTTAAATGCAGTTCATAATGGTTACCTTAAACTATAATTTTAAGAAGAAAAATAATATTTCTTTTATTCTTATGGTAAATTAATCTAGTATTTGGGAACTTGCTAAACAATCTTATTAGGTAAAATAATCTATGGATTTTTTTGTTACACAAGCAACTCTCTACGTAGGGAATAACAAAGCCTATTTTTATTTTTGTTTGAAGTCTTTTACCTTTTATTTTCTCTATGTCCACTTACTCAACTGGTTAGTGTGTCAGTAGAATATCCAATAGAAAGAGTATTAGCAAAAGTGCTTGACACACTTTTAGTTTTAAAGTGTTACCACTTTACTTTCCGTGATATTTTGATAACAGTAATAGGGTTATAAATTCTCTTTTTTTAAAAATTTGCTAAGAATGTATGTTGATTTTATTCAGATTCTGTCTGGGAGACTGTTCTTCCTTCTACACGAAGAGCACTGAAGAAAAGTCTTTCCTTAATCAAATTTTAGTCAGGGCCCTGTGAGCTCTCTTCTCACCTAGGCTTCAGCCGTGAGCTTCAGTGTCCATCCTTATAGAATTTAATTTTAGCAAGAATCCTGTTAAATCATTTTAGGGAAAATCCCTCTACCCATAATATTCAGTGGCCCTGGTCTGGCCTCAGTGAGAATCTGGTTAGGTCAGACTAGCAACAATTCCGCCTACCCCTGATGTCTGTTCTTAGTAATTTTTCTTCCAACAACCACACCAAACCTGCTCCTTGGCTGTAAATTCTCACTTGTTCTAATTGTGTTCAGAGTTGAATCTGGTCTTTCTCTCCTGTTTCAATAGTCTTGACATGTATTGTAATAGTTCTGAATAAAATCTTATTTAAAATTTTAACAAGTATGAGAATAATTTTTTCCTTAAACTACTAATATTTTAAAGAATTCTGTGTCTATGTTCATATGTAGGAATAGTATATCCTAGATCAGTTTTGCCATAAAAAGCTTAAAATTTATTTATTTTTTCCTTTCTTAGAAAAATTAATATAATACAGGAATTTTTACTTCTTTCTTTAGTTAAACGAGCTAGCATAATTCATAGATAATTCATAGGTAAGTGTGTATTTGTAAGTGGTTTTGACAATTGTTTATATTTTTTAACACTAGAGATGAATTCACTTTCCTGAATTTTTTTTAAAGGCTTATTGTTTGAGATTTTCTAGAAAATTGTCCATTTTTTCTGTTTTGAAATATATTGAGTGGTCTGTATACAGTAATATACTGTATATACAGTAAATATATACAGTGGTCTGTCTGGACTTTTAAATTCTTTACTTTGTGTTGTTAAGCAACCATCTCATTCCCTATGTTACTATTTTATGACTCCTCTCTTGCTTCTTGATAAACTTTAACAGAGGATTTTTATTTCTTCAGTTTTGCTTTTTGTTATTTCCTTCTCAATGAACCCACTCTTTCTTTGCTTCCTACATTATAAGTTTTATATTTGGTTTTTATTTCTTATTTTTTTATTTGCTTTGGATATACTCTGTAGTTTCATTTAGTAGTAGCTTGATTGAATTTCTGAGTGCTTTTCAATCTTTATATACACATGAAAATAGTTAAAGCTAAACATTAATATTTATGTACTATTGATTTTCCATCTGATAAGTTTTGATACTATGTTTGTTGTCATTAATGTAACTATAAGCAATTTATAATATTCATTCTGAAAACTTCTTTTACTGATAAATAATTTTAAGTCACTTTTTATTATTTTCAAGTGTTGGAGATATTTTAAACACTTGGTATTTATTTTTAATTACATCATCTTTTGTCCTTTAAACAAAAATTGTTCTTTATTATATTAGTTACTTTGTAATTACTTAGACTTATCTAATGATTTCATAGATAGTTTTTGTAAATGTTTATATTTGGAGGTAATGTATATCCTACATTTGTTATTTGCAGTGTCCTACATTAATAAACATTGTATGTCTATATCAAAACATCACATGTACCCTATAAATACATACTATTATTATGTGTCATAACAATTGAAAATAAAAAATTAAATAAACAAATCAAAATTTTATTTTGTTTACCAAATACTGTACTTCAGTTTATCTCATATAAAATTGTTACTCAAAATTTTAATGGTAGTTATTTCATTTGTATATGTTTCCTGGTCATCCTAATTTTCATTTACTGTTGATTTATTGTATCCATATGCTCTGGTTAAAAACAACAACAGCCACAATCAGTGGTTAAAGACATAAAGATATAGAGAGATAAAGATATAACTTAAGACAATAAAAATATAAATTGTGGAATAGAAGGAGTAAGTCTAGAGTATTTTTATGCAATCAAAGTTCTTATCACCTTAAAATGGTCTATTATAACTACAAGACTTTTTATATTAGCTTCATGATAACAGCAAACAATGAAAATAATGCAAAATCACAAACAAGAAAAAAAAAAATCTTAGCACCACAGAAAATCAGCAAACCACAGAGGTAAACAATAAGAGAAAATAAGAGGAACATAAGATCCACAAAACAACCAGAAAACATTTGACAAATGATGAGTAAATACTTATCTATGAGTAATAACTTTGACTGAAAATGGATTAAATTCTCTAATTAAAAGAAATATATTGGCTGAATGGATAAGAATAGAAAGAAAAGACTCACCTATGTGCTTCATACAAGAGACTCATCTCATCATCAAAAAAAAAAAAAAAACATAGACTGAAACTGAAGGGATAGAAAAAGATATTTCATGCACAGGTAAACCAAAATTGACCAGTAGACGCCATACTGATACACTCAGATGAAATAGACTTTAAGTCAAAAACTTCAAAATGAAAAAAGAAGATCATTACATAATGATAAAATGTTCGATTTAATGAGAAGATATGACAATTGTAAATATATTTGAATCCAACACCAGAGCACCTAAATATATAAAGCAAATATTATTAGATTTAAAGGGAGAAGCAGACCACAATATAATAATAGTTGGGGTCTTCAATACTTCATGTTCAACAACTGAAAAATATCAACAAAGAAACATTGGACTTAAGCTGCACCATAAACCAAATGGACCTACAAGATATTAACAGATCAATCCATTCAACAGTTGTATAGTACACAATTTTCATTATGGCGCTATTGGAAAGAGGGTTTGAATGTACTAGAACAGCCAGCAGGGACCTTTAAGACAAAGGAACGGGCAGAAAAAATTGCCCCAGAATGGTAATCAATCAGTGTGCTTTTTGTAAGGAGGATGGACATTGGAAAGAGCATTGCCCCAAATTGCAAAGGATTCCAGGTAACAAGAAACTCCCAGGAGAGCTAATGGTTTTCTTTTCAAGTCCAGGACTCAGACAATGAAGGACGGGGCCCAGAGCCCCCTGCCTCACTAGGAGCTCCAATCCAAATATTCCCCACAGGAGCCCTGGGCAAAATTGACAGTGGAAACTTTTAATTGACGCAAGAACTACCTTTTCTGTCTTCCCAAATAACGTTTTTTTCAGAGAAGCAACAGCTCCACCTACAGGTTCAACCTGAAAATGCTCTCCAGTCTCAATGTCTACTAACAGACAAAGAAGAAAAAGCAAATTCTTTTCCCCCACAAGCTCTACCAAAAGTGAGTAGGGGCCAATGGGACCCTGGGACATGCAGAAAGAATTTAAATTCACCATGCCGATGAGTATAGATACGTGCAGGAATGATGTGCCAAATGACTATGAATGGTACTCAGCTGCATTTGAGTGGCAGGATCCTGGGACTAAGGTTGACTCATGGCAATGCTGGATTGTGTTGCCTTAGGGGTTTCAAAAGTGCTCTCCTGCCCTGCTTGATGGAAGCTTAGCGGGGGACTTGATAAATGTGAGGCTGGACACATTTGCAAACAGCAGTTTACTTAACTGGGATTCCAAATTAGCAAGGGAACCCGCAACAACTGCAGAGGTTCCTAGGAATGATAGGGTTCTATTGCATCTGAATCCCAAACTTTGGACTAATAGTAAAACTCTCATACAGGGCCCTGAAAGGGGCAGATGTTGAGCCCCTGATCTGGACCACAGACTTCAAAATGCCTTTGAAAAACTAAAGCACAGTCTTATGAGTGCTCCTGCTTCGGGGTTGCCTGACTTGCAGAAAGAACTTAAATTATGCATTCATGAAAAACAAGGATTGAGCCTTGGAGTCTTAGTATAGGTGCCACAACCAGTGGTATACTTGTCAAAGCCACTGAACAATATAGTGAGAGGGCACTCTACTTGCCTCCGGGCAGTAGCAGCTAATTGTGAGTTGTTATTAAAGACCGTGTCTATTCTCAATGCTTCCACCCTGTTACCAGCCAAAGAGAGTGAGCCTTTGCAGGATGACTGATTAGAGGTTCTGGAGGCTGTTTATTCTAGCAGGATGAATCTGTCAGATCAGCCCATACCAGAGGCAAATTGGGATCTTTTTCCTGATGGGAGCAGCTTAACAGACAATGAAGGGCTAGATATGCAGTGATCAAGACAATGGTACTTCCACCTGGGACTTCAGCCCAGAAAACTGAGATGATTGCTCTAACCTGAGCTCTTCAGTTATCCAGAGGGAAAGAAAGTAAACACATACAGATTCTGTTAATAAATATGCTTTTATAGTTGTGCATGCTCATGGTGCCATTTGGAAGAAAAGGAACTTCTGAGGACAGAAAATAAAGCCTTAGGGCCTTGATGCTCCAGCTAGATTTAGATCTCCTCTGACATTTGGGATGGCACAGCTAAATGGAGACAGAATTCTGGAGGACTTATTCTCCTAGCTGAAGCTTTGGTTCGGATTCTTATGGAGGCACCTACATGAATGCACACATTAGGAGTGTGATGCTTTAATGGATTTGGTGGGACCTAATTTAAGAGGACCCTGTTTACAACAAACTATTTATATGCTCAAAACAGTTCAAAGACAGAAGTGCAACCTGCTGCACAGGGGGTTCCCTGTGGGGATGTACCTTCTCAGTGACAGGTGATTTCACTCAGAAGCCTAAACCTGTATGAGTAGATACCATTTCAGGTTGTGCAGAGGCTTATCCTACCTGAAAGGAAAGAGCAGCTGGTTACTAGAATTCTTCTGAAGGAATTCACGCTGAGATGGGCTCCTACCAGTAGCTGCTGGCCCAGGACAGGGCCTTCTCTGAGTTCCTACGCATGTAGTCCAGCACAGTGCAGGAACAGGTCACAGAGGATGATGGGATAATAGAGCATCAGCAGTCCAGGAAAAGGGGCCAAGCAGATGGAGAATGGCATGCTGGTGATGGATGCTGTGGGCAGGCAGCTGCAGAGACAGCTTAGCAGCTCCTCCTTCTACAGTGGGGATGTCAGCAGTCACCATAACCACATGAATGAGCTGCTATAGGCTGGGGACAAGAAGGAAGAGACCTGAGAAGAAAACTGATGGGGGCAGGAAAGTCTCAGACAGGAAGGGAGCTGTCCATGTCCTGGGCCTACTCCATGGTGGTGTACATCAGAGGAGGTTCTTTGCTTCTCACCGCTTGCACGTGGATCTGCTGCATGATGTTCTGCAGTTGCCCATGAGCTTCTTTGAACAGATCCCCAGTGGGAATCTGATGAACTGTCTCTCCAAGGAACTGGACCCAGTGGACTCAATGATCCCACAGGTCATCAGGATGTTCATAGGCTCCTTTCGGTCACACAGTGTGATAATGGACCCTCCTTTGTATTGGAGGTAACCCAGCAAGTAAACAAAGCCCTACATCTGGAATGAAAATTACATACATCATGGAATTGATACATGAAATCCATATAAAGTGGGATAAGATGTTGCCACTTTCCTTCTTCTGGATAGGGGTAGCCCCTAGAAGTAGACTTAAGGTTAAACCCCCAGGAAATACTTTATGGGAGATCTTTCCTAGCACCCTGAGATAAGTATGGTGATATAACCATAAGTGAAAAAAAAAAAAACAACAGAGCAAAGCAATATGTCAAATGAGTGGGGAAGATGTTAACCATTATACATGAGTTTTCCTCTTCCAGGTCCCCACTCCAGTTGGAAAAAGGGAAATGGAAAGGACCCTATAAAGTGCCTCTAACTACTCACACCTCATTAAAATTGTAGGAAGTAAAATCTGTAGTCCATCATACCAAAGTAAAGATGCGGCCTATGGAAAAAGAGGACCCAAGCCAAGGGGCAGACCTAAAGGCAATCTAAAGTATCTGTTTAAGAGAAATGGAAAAATAAAAATGTTGAAATTTTCACTAACCTTTCTTTGGTTATTTGTTCTATGTATATGATGGAGAGACAACTCCTTAGTGAGGGTTTCCCCGGGCTATCCCCTCTTATGCTGATTTGCCTTGCTTCTGGGTTTGTCGTCCTAGATCTTGTTTGGTACAATTATTCCTATATATGATTGCTGAATTTGCAGAAGTTGGTGTCCCCAATCACTTTCAGAGTGTGACTAATAGTTTCACTCCCAGAGGGTTTCTTTCTTGCCTAGCCCTGTATCAGACATTACGTACAAGGTGACGGTAAGGACCCACAATCCTGCAAGTAGGACAAAATCTCTTTTATCAGGTATCCTCCATTTTGCCTTGTCAAACCTTACGTTTGTAGTTGTCGCTTATGCCCTTTTTCATCTAGTAATCTGTTGCATTCTTTATTTTTGTAAATCTACTGCTAAAACTTTACAATGACATAAATAAATATAAACCTTTAATTTAAAGCATTGCCTCAATTCAGTGGGAAGTAGCTTGATTACTATGTCACCCCTCCTCCCATAGATATGGAAGGATAAAATTGACAATGGGAAATATGTAACTGAGGCAACAGCCTAAAAAAGTATAAAAATGTTTTATGAGATGTCTGTTTAAAATCTCTCCCAATTTTTTTGAGAATTAAAACTTGCATCCCTGCCAGAGGCAGTAATCAGAAAGACAGGGGAGTGTTCTTTGTTTATTTATACCACAGGAGATGGCTCAACAGAATTTTCTGGGGCAAAGGTTATGAGATTGTCTTCACCAGAGATAGGATGGATAGAAACCATCAACTATAGTTAAACAGTAATAGTCTGAAGCTGAAAACCCTCCCTTTAAAAGCTCTGTATTTCTTCTTATGGTGGGGAAAATGGTACTTTAAGATGTTAGTCTGCCTTTTCCTCAAATTAATAAATCTCCCTTTCCTTCTCCTCAAACTACTTGTCCTCATTCTTCTGATGTGGCCTTGGGGACAAATGATGAACTTTTGGTAACAGATATATAATTACATTGTGTCAATTAAAAATATTTCTTAAAAAGCAGTTAGTATACTGGATTCACATGAAAGTAATCAGAGTACTTTAGGAGTCAAAGAAATTTTAGGTACAGTTAATAATACACAAATTACTAAGGCAAAAAATAACAAAGATAAAAATACTAAAATGATATAGATAAAAAAGTCAAAAGTGGAAAAGCGTAATCACTATTAGTTTTCAGAATCACAATAATTGCATTCCCCTCCTTTAAAAAATAGTTATTTAACCAGAATGAGTATATATGAAACAGTTCACTTTCTACATTTAATAGTGAATATAATAGTACTTTCTCAGTTACTAAATTGATAATGAATGAAACAGAAAACTATGGCATTTTGCTCACTGAAATGGGACTTTATTTTAAATAGGAAAAGAATTAATTTAGATATTGAATAAAAGAGTTGTTTACTAGAATGAAATTCAACAATGAATTACCTAATTTTCATGACCATACATGCACGTTTTCATATTTTAAAGATTATCTGTGATTTGTAGTAATATAAGAATTTGCACTTTCTTTCCTTTGTCTCATTGACCTGAAGAAGAATTTATTAGTAGCAATTAGAATTGTAGGAACTCTTAAGCTCAAATATTTTGCATTTGATTTTCTTGCCAATGAGAAAGAAAAATCACAAAAAGTTTTTTTGGGCACAGTGAAACCTCTCAATTAATTAATAAAACAAATATTTTAACTTCAATATTTAAATATACCATTGGTAACATGTTCATCTAGCCAAGTTTACTTTCTTAATTAGTGTTCATCATTAGAGTTGAGAAATTAATTTTGATCAGAGGACACATACTGAAGGAAAATCTATTTTAAGTTTGTAAGAAATTTTACCAGCATTATTTCATAGAAATAAATTCTCAGAATATGTTTAGAAGAAAAGTGCTGTCAAAAGAATGTGTAGAGACACAAATATGCACATACACACACACACACACACACAGAAGAGCTGCTAAATGAATTGGTCCATACTTTATTTTTCATAATTACAAAATAAAACTATATCAAAAAAGCATCCAGAATTTGCCAAATATGCACAGGCCATAGATAGTTAAATTGTGCATGTACTGCTCTTCCTTCCTTGAATAGCATGACTGCTCTTCTCTTTGTAATAACCATGTATAATGAGAAAAGTTACATGAACAAAAGTAAATCATAATTAAAATAAAGACTCAAACTTCATTTTAGGATAATTCTGAAGAGATGTCTTCTTTTACAAAGGATGAGACCATACTGGAAATAATTTAAATTTATTTTAAAATCTCGAGTCTATCTTTTAAAAATATTTGGAATTATTGCAAATGCAGCATTAACTTTTTCTCTTCTGTCTTTGGTCAAATCCTTATAATTAATAAGGCATGAAAGGTATAGTCACGTTGCTGTACATTTCTAAGAATCCTCATTTCTCATGGTTACTTTTGAAAGTTGGGTTTGGTTTAGAAGAATTATAGCCATCTGTTGCTTAATTTCTTTAAAGGATCAAAACGTAATGCGAGTATGGAAGAAAGCTAAAAGTTTTACTGGTAACCCTAAAGCAAGTATATGTCCTCTAGATTTCAGCGTGCCAAAGGCTACCTATGTCTGTTTTCATAATGACGTAAAATAAGGTTTATATTCTGGTTGCCCCAGATTTGTTAAAGGTAGCTGATACTGATCATGAGAATATGCTTACATTTATTTCAGATAAATTATATTTTAAAGTTAACATAGTGACATCATTTGTATGTGTATACATTGTATCTTCTGTTTAATTTGCTAAATTAATGAAGTCTTAGTGTTCAGTTTTACATTGGTCCTAAGTTTGAGGCTAGTGCCTGCCTACTAAGTTTATCTTAAGCTAACACTATTGGTTTCACTGGAAAATATGATGATAAATTGATCACAATGATGAATTGTATTCTACCATCTTCTCTGTATTTATAGGAAGGATTTCCAGAGATTGTTAAACACAAAAATCAGATGAAAATATATATATTAATTATGATCCTACTCTGGAATTCAAAAGATCCTTGCAAGTCTGAAGTCTTCCAAGCTTAATAAGGGCCATTTCTGTAGGATAAATTTATTGACTAAGGACACAGGAATATATTCTACTCCTATTTCCTTCCAGGGGTCACATAATTTTTCTTTACTTCTTATTCTCTACATAAAGTTAAGGCAGTGGTATGGGCATACAATTGGTTAGTTGCAATAATTAAGAACACTGGAAAATAGTATCTTCCAACTCTCAAATGAGTTGACTGAATTGATTCTTCTTAATTTTTAGGTTTTCATGAGGAAAAATATTCCAGTTTACTTGGGGAAAAAAATTAAAGGCACAAATTTCTGCCCATTGAACTCATAGTCTAGGTCCCAAGCTAGATGTTTCACAATATTTGATTTCTTTCTTAAGATGGATATAACAACAAAAAAAAAGAATTGTCAGTTCATTTTTAGTGCCATGGCTGATCAAACAAAAATATAATTTTTTCCATGGAAAATCAAGTGGATTCATTCAAACATGTAGAAAATGTTATGTATTAATAGAAGGCCCACATACTGGCCAGATTTCAATTACAATATATTCTGGCTTTTTATTCAGCTCCATTTCCTATATGAGAAACTGGATTTGCTTCTATTTTGTTTATTTCCAAATAGTGACTAACTTACTGAAACATTATTTACACTGATATCCACTTATTAAAACCATGATTCTTATCCCAAAATATTTATTCTTCATAGAAAACCAACATTTCAGAACAATAATAAAATTTTGTAACAGGATCAGCCGTGACAACTAAATAATCAAGATGGTATGAGGTTTTGCTTTTATATACAATGCATGAACAACTCGAAGTTAGCTATACATTAGTAATCACCAAGTCTTATAATTAAAGCAGACTTTTCAACATAATCCAGCAGTGATGCTGGTTCAGATAGAAAATTGGAAACAATCAGCAAATTTCACCTCAGTTCTCATCTCCCCACCTTAACTCCTAAAAGAATTGCACAGTAAAATGGCTTTTAAAATCTACAGGACACATAAACTTGCGTTTCATGATGATTTTGGTCTCTAGGAATCGATTTCTCCTCCAACATCAGGTTTTTCTTCTTTGTACAATTACTGGGTAAATAGCAATCCCTTTGGAAAATGGCTTTGTAAATGATTTCCGTGTACACTTGACTTAGCTTGCTCTCTTATTCACTTAATGAGTCTGGGCTCAGGTCCAGAAACTGGGTGACTACCCTCAGCATCCTGTTAATCCATCTTTGCTTGTCTTTTAGATGATACAATTGAATAGTACCCTTGCTGTGTGCCCTTCTATTTGGCCTCTAGGAATACTGTGTTCTGTAAACTACGTCTATGACTCTCTGTAGGTCAAGCTCCCCCACCCCCACCATTTGTTCTTCATGACCTTTCCATAATTGTATCTACCTATCTTCTGACAGCTAAGTATTGCTGCTATTTTTTATTGTGGTGTTTCCTTTATTCTGTTTATTTTCAGTGATACTAGTTATGTAACTGCCTCTTCCAGGGTCGGGTTTGCACTAGAAATAAAATACTGAATATTTTATTTACATCTATGACTCCAACACTAGCACATATGTTGTGTTTGGTACTTAGTACACCATTTGCCCTGGAATTTCTAAAATTTCATTTGCCCTGTGATAAAATTTTACTTTACTCATGTTTCCAGGAAACTTCCTAGTAGTGAGTGTCCTTTACCTTCTCAGATTTTTGCCAGCATGTTGAATATCATATCTAGTAAAAATGCCTTTAAAAATGATAAATTCTTTCTTACCTAAACTTTTATTCTTTCCCACTTAATGAAGTAACCTCAGAATCCAAACCTACCTCCTGGTGGCTGCCAAAATATTTTGACTTATTCTTGTATAGTTCCTTAAGAGGGCCAATGTGTCCTCAACATGCTATGTTGAAATTTAACTTTAATTATGCAGAAGTTGAATCTTATTTATGAACCTAGTTGCCAAAAAGATCGATGGGTGCAAGGAACAACTTCTAAAAGGCATATGTGATCTTACAGAGAGGTTTCTGCATTGTGTTTGATAAAAGGGAGTATATGATTTTAATAGGAAGGGTTGAGCCATTTCTATAGGCTCAAAAGTTTCAGAAAAATCCGCAGACTCAAGATTTTAAGAAACATCAGTGTATATGCTTCCCAACCATGGTCCTGATCTTGGAATAGCAGTCCTACTTTAATTGGGAATGTAATATTCTTTGGAGCACAAATGCACTGAATATTAAGTCCTGGTGCTAGAGCTCAGCTTTGTTCATATTCTTGCTGCAGGAGTTGAAGGTCACTTTGGAAGCTACCCAGGAAGCACTGTGGTGTTCACAATTAACATTTTCTTTAAAGTTAATACCCCTTAGCTTTTTATTATTTTTATGTAAAGTGTCAGTGTATCTTAGCAAGAGCCACCCAATTCCATTGCCATTATAATTTCCCTATGTTTCTCTAATGACTTATATATCACATCCCTTAAATCATTCTCGTTAACTATTAAAGTATTGCAAATCACCAGTGGTGACTGTTGTAGCAAATGGACTACCACTATTTTCCAGGGTCATTCTAAGCTCCAATTAATGTCATTAATTATGTTCTCATTGTCAGCCAGGTAGAGAGTGATCCAGCAGCAAAATCTCATTTTATCATCAACTGCCTTGAACTCTTCTATGTATTGATGCATCAGATTAACTTCTCCAAGAAGAAGCCTTTGAGATGGCTATGCTAGCATGCATGATGTTTGCCAGGGTTTGTCCTTGGGATCAATAATCATGGAAGGAAGCACAGGAAGCAAAGCTGGGCTGCAATGAAAGCCCAGTGTTGACCATGGATATCCCTACAGAGAACTCTCAAGCTGGAATGGGCAGGTCTATACACCCTGCAGCAAACAGCCATAGAATGTGGGCTACATTGTAGGAAGATACGTTGTGTTGAACAAGGCAGCACAAGGCAGCAGATAAGGCGGTTCTGAAAGGGGCTTATAGCCCTCTTAGCAGCTGGTCCCATGAGTCCTCTATTGAAGAAGAATCAGATCATTGCAACACAGTGTTCAACTCATATGTGCGATACTTTTAAACTTAAAATGATAGAATATCAGAAAAAGTGTTTAACAAGACCCAGAAGAAGTTATGTAGAATATGTGTTTATTATAACACTCGATATTGGAAATATGTCAGATTTCCCCAAATTGGTCTGTAGACTCAAAGAAATCTTAATGTAAATTCTAGTATGATTTTTTTTTTTTGGAAAGCTGCTTGCAAAAAGTATATGAAATTCCAAAGGGTAAAGAATTGCCAAGGAAGTTTTAAAGGAGGAGGAGAAAGAAGAGGAAGAGGAGGAAGAAGAGAAGAAGACAGAAGAGGAGAAGAAGTGGGGGGAAGTAAAAAGAAAAATAAATAATTTTTAAAATCTAGAATATTTATGCTATTAATATTAAACTATGAATACACAATAAGATATTTTCTAAAGCAATTACAACGCAGATGGTGTGAGGTTGACAGGAGTCTATGTGTATTAACTATTAGAACAAAATAGATAATTCAGTAAGACAATCAATTGTTTGTCAAATTATTTATGACACAGATGGCACTGCAGTGCCTTAAGGCAAAGGATAGTCTTCTTTACAAATAATGCTATGTCAGATTGCTCTCAAAATGAAAGGAAACAATTATCATTTTCTTCACCTCATATCAAATAAAAATGCATTTCTAGATGTACTGAAAATCTACATATGGAAGGTAAGTTAAGGTAAAGCAATATTTTTTAAAAATAAAACATAGGCAAATATATTTATGAATCTGAGTAGGCAAACCACTAATTTTAAGGAGAAAAAATAAACTGAGGATATTAAGATGCAGAACATTTGTTCATAACTATGCAAATGTGAAATTCAAGTCATAAGTTACACAATAGAATAAGTTGATATAAACATATGAAGACACATACAAAACAATATATATACACACACATTAAATGGAAAATATATAAAGAACATTTTCAAATCAATATCAAACATTTGGACATGTACATGAAGAAGATTTTGGTGATGTTAAAAATGGTATTATTTATTGAATTGGACATGAGTTACACTGGCGTGTTAAGTTTCAATCAATTCATTGAAATGAAAACTTACAATTAGTGCATTTTCTTGTATGTAAATTATAATACCATTATCAATTAAAACAAATAACTGGACCAGTTTCTGTTTTCTTCAACTTAACCCTAAATGATAGAGATATATACCTGATATCTGAAAAAATACACTGTAAATGAATCTAAGACATAAATATAAATAACAAAATCATAAATAAAAATAGAAGAGTATTATTTATGATACTTAGGCGGAGATAACCGTTTAAGTATGTGTGGAACCAAGAAACTCTGAAAGGAAATCTTTAGACATTTATCTACATACAAATAAAAAGTTTTAACATGAAAATATAATGGAATAAGAGGAAGTGAATTCAGTCAATCATCTTAAACACTGAACATAATGGGAAAAATATAAAATATAACAATTTTAAGACACTGGATAACAAGCAGCATGGATCAGTGATCAGTGGGAGAGGGGTGACAAGGTATGACATAGGAGTGGTCTGGTTTGCATGTATGAATGTCTATGAATGCAAAACATTCATGTAAAGAACCATATAAATCCTGGGAGAGAATTGCCTAAAAGTAGCAGAAAACAATTTCTAAAGCTAAACAAAATTTTAACTCCAAAGCTCTTATGCAATACACTTTTTATTTACTTCATTGTCTGTAGAAATAAGTAAATTTAATAAGCAATAAGTAAATTTAATAAAGTAAATATATATATATATATATATATGCTTAAAACTTCTATAAAACTTGTTAAATAAGTCTTGGTAATTATTTACCAAAAATGGAGGGCAACCATTAAAAAGATAAAAAAATCATTTTACTGAATTGATATATCAAATCGATATGAAACTATCCTCCATATATAGTGTTGTTCGTATTCTAAAATTTGTCTTTACAAAACAATGAAGAAATATATAGCTTAGTTTTATATTTATATAATCTCTTCTGAATAACACACAAGAAACTGGTATTTATGGGCTATGCTGCAGAACAGAAACTTAATGACTGAAGAGAGGAGTGGGGATAAAAATTTATACCCCTTTATTTTTTCAAACATATAAATAACTTATTAAAAATGATTTATGGCATAATTTAGAGTAAACCAGAATGCAAAGTAACTAAAAATAGCAAAATACTTGCATTTCTTCTTGTCAGAATTAGCTTACTAAAATTAGTATTTAAAGACACATATACATACTATATATGTAAAAGAAATTCATCTCATTATTCAAAATTTTAGAAGTTATATTAAAATGCCTTAAATAAAGTAAAAACATGAGCAACAGGTGGGGAGAAACTATTTTTAATTCATACATCAGGCAACAGATAAATACACAAAACATATTTTTAAAGTTATACATATCAAATAGAAAAAAAATAAATTATTAATAAATAAGTAATTTGCAAAGAAAAACCATGAGTCTAATAAAAATGTATGAGAATTTCCTATTGTTAAATTTTTAACAGCTTCATTGAAGTGTAATTGTTATATGAAAAACTGTACATATTTAATGCACTCAATTTGATGGATTTTATTGTATGCACATGTCTGTGAGAACATCGCCACAATCAAGGTAATAAAAATATTCATCATTTCTGAAAGTTTCCTTCTGCCCCTTTGTGTGTGTGTGTGTGTGTGTGTGTGTGTGTGTGTGTGTTGTGAGAACATTTAACTTCTACTTCAACGAATTTATCTAAAATAATCAAACACATAGAAACAGAGAATAGAATGATGGTTTCTAGGGGCAAGGAAGAAGGGAAATGGAGAATCGTCGTTCAACAGGTATTAAGTTTTAATTATGTAGGATGAATAACTTATAGAGAATTTTCTATTTTTTAACTATACTGTATAAATGTGGAAATATATTAAAAATCTATCTTCATTCCCTGAGTAGAGGGGAATAATCAGAAAATTTCATACACTGCTAGTTGATATGCAAAGTATTACATTAGCTTGCAATGTTTTTCGAAATCTAATGAAATTAAAATTTCAAACACCAAGAATCAATAATAACATATGTTCATAGAGACATAGGTTATGAGAATGTTAAACTTATCAAAGCTTTTTTGTAATATCAAAAAATAAAAGATATGGAAACGTTTATCAATATGAAAATAATTAAAAATAATATAGCATGAACACACTTTTGACTTCTATCTAGGTAGATAGAAGATAGAAATATATGTTTTCTAGACATAAAGATAAATATACTATGATTATATCTCACAAAACAATGTTGAATTTTTTAAGTTGTATTAATATCGATTTTGTAACATAAGAATGTGTTAAGAATAAAAGAGAAACTAAAATCATGTCTCCGTATATAAACAACTTGGAAGGATCCTCACTAATTTCATAGTATGGTTGTCACTGTGGAGAAGACAGAATTGATTTCATAATAATACTTAAAAGAGATTTTAATTGCTTTTATGAGAAGATAGGAAACAATTTTTTAAAAAAATGTGTATATGAAGACCGTGGGTAATTCCATTTAACTTTGATTGTCATTTTTTCATTATTAACAATAAAAGTATAAGAAATAAAATATGAGAAGACAACTCACTAAGGCAATTTTATTTGGAGTAATACAACACATTATACCATAATTATTTGTACACGCATCCTCCCACCTCCGTCTGTGAATTCCTTGGTGGCACTGATGATGACTGTGTATTCCCAACAACTGCCAAATGTCTGGTTCATGAAAATAATAATACCACTTATCAACTTTTTGTTTTGTTCCAAATGCTGTGTCAGTTTACACAGTACATCTTACACAATTCCTACAACATTCTTAAAATCATTGTCTTCATTTTTAGATAAAGAACTGAAGTCCGGAAAGCTCTTCTAACTTGATCCAAGTCAGATAATTTGTAAATGGGAAGGTGTCATTTGTGTTTAGATATTTTTGACACCCAGAACGTTGCATTATACCATTCAATAAATACTGGTTGGATAGATTATACACTTGAACCTGTCTCTGAATCTATACAGTTGAAATGAACAATTACACATAGGACCCACCTAGGGAATAGAGGTGACATAATTTCCTAAGTAAATGTCAGAGAGGGTGAATAGGGGAGAGAATTGCTGTATAGCTCCAATTACAAGATAAGAAATATTACTATACTGTGCAGAAGTGGCAATTATTTCTGACTTCTCTCTTCATACTAACAAATTATATTAAAGAAGTAGAAATAATATTGAAGATATGTTATTTGTCTCTGGAATTATGTGGAAAGTCAAGTAATATAATATATCAATTTGATATACTTTTAAATAATGAATTTTAGACAGGAGATTAATATCTAAACTTATAATCTCAAAATAGACATACTTTTCTTTGAAAATGAATTTAAATCTTTTCCAGAAGTTGGAAAAGATGTAGTTAGTGTCTGAATGCTTTGATTTAATTCAGGTATAGATCTAATGAAAAAGAAATGTGAATAAGTAAGAAGAAAATTTTCTCCAGCCAGTGGTGAATTGTTGCTTAGTGACTTTATGATCTTTAAGAGTAGGCTCAAGTTATTTGATTCATTGTGATACATGTAAATCAGTGTATATAAAAATGATTAAAATATGGGAAATAAGGCCTGTTATAAATAAATTCTCTTGATATTTTTGATATTGATGAGCATCTGAAAAAAGCAACATATAAATGTAATTATCACCAGCTGAAATAGCCATGTCTTCGAAAACTTTAGCCCAAAACTGAACAATTGGCCCATGGAAACCAATAGTGTGTAGACAGTGTTGATATAGCTAGCCGCATTTCCAAGTGCAATATATTTTGTCGAATATTTTTTTTTCTGAAGATAGGCATTATTTGCTTTAATAGAAAAGCACTTCAATTAAATATATATAGTTATATATAAATTTCACATGGGTGCATTAACCTATTATTTCTTGGATGTTGATGTTAGAAACAATTGAGATTAGAGAAACTACTGATAGAAATACATCATATTTACTGAAATAAAAAAAAAATACACCATATTTAACCAAGCAAGTGCTAAAAGATTCAAAGGCCGGAAGTGAACATAAATGAGAGAAAGGTGATACGTGAAGTCACAAGTCAATAGAAACAACATGAATATAAATAGTTCATGTGTCAAAGAATCCATTTTTATATTCTCCCTCTCCAAAAAACATGCTTAAATCACATTGAAAAATAAAAAGAAACAAATTAAATGCAAACTTTTATTTTCTAATATGTGTACAGAGCCACTTCATTTTAAAATAAGAAAATGTCATATTTTGCGAGAAGGCAACCGCCCTCAATAGAGTTGCCCACATCAATCTTCTGTGAATGGACTAATAATATATTTAATTCCATGAATCTCTTCACTGTATTAACTATTATGGTTCTAAAATGTAAAGCAACTTTTATTCACCTCATTTCATGTCCACCATCTCTTAGCTACAAACTAAGATGTTGGAATATTTCAAAAGTACAATGTAGCCATAGCTTTACTGTCCAATTTTTTCATCAACTTTTTAAATTTACTCTTGTTAGAACTTTTGACTAGTAAATAACACAGCTCAGTTACCTAAAGAGGTGAGCAAAATAGCAATATTTTTAAATACCTTATCATTAGCCTACAGAAAAGTAGTTATTATAAAACTTAAACGTAACATGCAATTTTCAGTACAATTCTTTCTTTTTATTTTTTTATTTTTAATAAGCACAATTCTTGTATTTAAAAAATGTAGGAGACAGTTGTCAAATTTTAATTACACAGTATTCAAATAGCCAGCTTATTTTCAAGAAAATCTCCACCACACTGTCTTGATGAAATTAAATGTTTGGGAGACCCTATGAAAGCTAAAGAGAGAACGATTCTTTGTCTTGTCACTGGAAGCTTAAATGTAACCAACATGATATGCTCCAGTCATTCAGACAATCTTGCCCAAGAAATTAAACTTTCAAGATATCATTTGAAGATCTAGTAATAATTAGATAGTGATGATAAGGATAAGAGTCAGAAGACAGTGAATGAAAATGACTAGTAGATGTAGTGTCAATGGAGGTAAACTAATGATGCTGTTCCTGTAGGTGATACAAAGATGTACCATGGGGCCTTGTATCCAACCCAAAGTATCTGTATCAGATTAATGAACTGTTGGGCGTTATTGGCAAGCCCCATCAGGTGATGAGAGCAAAGACCTCTGGGATTAATTTAACTTCTTGTTGCAAATAAACATTATATTAGAATGTTTTTCTGACAAAAAAAGTATAGAAAAGAAGGAAAAGAAGGGAACCAGGTAAAGGAAGTGAAAAGAAAGGTACAGAAGGGAAAGAAGTGAAGGGAGAGGAATAGAAAAGAAGAAAAGGGAAAAATCCTTGAATTTGAGACTAGTAAAATTTATCTATTCTAGTTATTCTCACTGTGTGTATTATGTGGTCCAGGTGATATTACATAGTGACACTATGGGCATATATTTATGTGAAGGTCTTGTGTGTGACATATATGAGGTGTTAACTGTGTGGTTAATTAATTATTTGAATTAACTGAGTAAATAGAATTAAAATTTATTATTGTATCATCATAGATTAAAATGAACAAAAATTTATACATGCCTGCCTTGATGAAACAACTATGGGTAGTTATTTTCTTCAATTTATTTTCTGAATTTCCTAAAGATTTTACAACAAAAATATGTATTTTATTGTGAAAATGCAACATAGATTAATTTTTAAGAAAATATTTCCCATTCTGTAGGCTGTCTATTCACTCTAATGGTAGTTTCCTTGGCTATGCAAAAGCTTTTTAATTTGATCAGTTCCCATTTATTTATTTTTGTTGCTGCGGTGATTGCTTTGGGGGTCTTCTTCAAGAATTCCTTGCCTGAGGTACCACAAGATCGGAAGAATGGGCTCCACTTGTGCTCGCCATCAAGTTGGTACTAACTGATGAACATTAGGATGCTCACATGGCAGTAATACTCTCCAGGGATTAGGGGGATGGGGGGTAAACCTGCAACTAAAGGACATGGGGAGCATTGTAGGGGGAAGGGCATGCCTCTAACCCTGGCTCAGGTCAGGCAAAGACATAAAGTGTAACCATAATGTTTGTAACCTCATAATACTCTGAAAAAAAAATATTGCCCTATTACCTTGATATAAGGAAAAGTTTGCCTATGGAACGAATGTGTCTAATAATTCGGAAGGTGTGTTCTAAATTGTAAATGACTAAATACAAATTTGTAGAGACATTTTCTTTAATCAGATGCTTTCAAGTTACAAAATAATACTGTATAGGTTTCAACCTGAATTATCTAGCTGACTACATTGCTAGCAGTTGTGTCATATATATTTAGTCTTTAACTTACAGTGTGCAGGAACCAGTTAAAATTAAATAAAATAAAGGATATATAATTTTGCTCACACAGTAGTGGCTAGCAAACACATGATGATAGGTTGGCAATCCATCAGAAACTAGGTGGAAAGCTTTCTGTTCACACTCAACTTTTTGCTGAGCTTTATCTAAGGTGATGGGGCATATCTGAAGTGGGGTTTGTATTTGTATATATTAATAGCCACCCCTAGTAATAATCTGGTGACCAATGCCTATCACTAACATTATATGATTTGTCCCAAAGAAGAAATTTTTCAGAAAGTGTAAGCTCTATATGTGATATTTTTTCTCAATTACAGAAAAATCTGTTTTTCTCAAAAACAGATTAATGAGAAAGTATAAAAATTAAACGCAAAGGTAGCTTTTTATAGTCTAGTCCAATTCATTTAAATGTAAAATTTATCCTCCTCAATCCTGAAAATATTTAAAAATGGCTTGTCTAAATATGTTTAGGCCTATCCTCAGTCTCAACAGTATTATCAATTACATTATTCAAGATTTCAAATTAGTTACCTAAGTTGCCTATTTTCTTTTTAATTTTTAAAATTTTATTTTTAATTGAAAAATAATGATTGTATATACCTATTAAAAAGTGTCTTTTTAACCTAATGATATTTCAGTTGATATATTTAGTCTCATTTGTCAATTAGTTGCATTCACACAATTATATCAAAAGTAAGAAAATGACTATACATTAATTAAACTTTCATGATTACTTCACTCAAAAATAACTTTTTAATTACTTTTGTAAGTACATTTTAAAAAAGGATATTAAAATATAAATTACATACAATCAAGTGATGAGTTTTTAAAGTGAATAAACTCATGTTTCAACCTCCTCAGTAAGTGTATTTCTTTCCCCTTAAGTTCATAACTATATCCCCAATAGAAAACCACTGCTCTAAATTCATTACCATAGCTTAGTTTTGAGTTTCCAGTAGAATTGGTATATATGTATTTATGTGTATCTCCTTTCTACACATGATGTATTATGAGATTTATTGATGTTGTATATCAGTAGTTTGTTCCTTTTTCCTAATGTATATTTACTGTTGAAGAATAAACATAGCTAATGATAATTAATCATTTATTGATGGACATCTGTTTCTAGCTGCTTGTTCTTATGAATAAAGCTAATATAAGTATCTTTGTACTAGGCTTTTGTTGCTTTATGTTTTCATAACAATTATGAAAATGACAGCATGAAGTTATTAGATTATTGAATAAATATAGAAAATAGGCATATATTAAACTGCAAATCTAATTTCCAAAGATTTAACATTTTACATTCTCACCAGCATATTTGAAAATAGAATTATATCACTTTCTTGCTAACATGTGATATTTTTCATATTTTTAATTTTAAATCTTTTAGTGGAATTTAAGTGATATAATATTTTGATTTTATTTTGTTTTTCCCTGATTATTAATGATGGTAAGCACATTTTCTTTTTGTTTAGTTTTTTAACACGTTCTGCCTCTCCATTTATTCAAATTTTTCTTCTCTATCTTTCAGTAGTTTTATAATTTTCTTTCATTGAAATCCTACACTTATTTTAAGTTTTAAAAAATTTTAATTGACACATAATAATTGTTCATATTTATGGAATGCATAATGATGTTTCAACCCATAAAATGTATAGCAATCAGATCAGAGTAATTCTCATATCGCATTTATCATTTCTTTATGTTGGGAACATTCCATATCCCCCTTGTAGCTATTTGAAACTATACAATACATTATTGTTAATTATATTCATCCTACCATGGCAAATTATAATCACAATGGTGTATCATATCATCCCCAATTAGAATGGCAATGATAAAAATGCAAAAAAATAACATTAAAAAAGAAAGAAGTGTCTGTTAGAATGCAGAGGAAAGGGAAATTTTATACACTGCCGTGGGAATGTAAACTTTTAATACTACAGCCACTATGGAGGGCAGTATGGAGGTTTCTCAAAAAGGTACAAATAGAACTACCATATGATCCAGCAATCCCACTAGGCATTTATCCAAAGGAAAGAAAATCAGTAAATTGGTCAACAACTTTTCTTGTGCTTATTGGCCATCCCTATGTCTTAGCTAGTCATTTCAAGAGTATTGGTCGAATTTATTGTGATGTTTGTCTTCTTAACATTGATGTGTAGAACTTTAAAAAAATATATTTTGCTTTCGA
>CAUYSK010073468.1:0-30798 GCA_963575035.1 Avahi laniger | reverse complement strand
TTCATGTACTTTGTCTTCAGGGTGCAATTTCATTCAGTGTCTTCTTTGGACTGTCACTTGTCACTTGTCTCTTTTCTTAACACTGTCTCTTCTTATCGTCTCATTTCCAATTTCCTGTCTTTAAATTTTTTTTTTTTTTTTTTTTTTTTGTGAGACAAAGTCTCACTGTGTTGCCTGGGCTAGAGTGCCGTGGTGTCAGCCTAGCTCACAGCAACCTCAAACTCCTGGGCTCAAGTGATCCTCCTGCCTCAGCCTCCCGAGTAGCTGGGACTTCAGGCATGTGCCACCATGCCGGATAATTTTTTCTATATATTTTTAGTTGTCCAATTAATTTCTTTCTATTTTTAGTAGAGATGGGGTCTCGCTCTTGCTCAGGCTGGTTTCGAACTCCTGAGCTCAAGCAATCCGCCCACCTCGGCCTCCCAGAGAGCTAGGATTACTGGTGTGAGCCACTGCGCCCGGCTGTCTTAATTTTTTAAAGATTCTATGCTTCTCACCAATTTATAGAGATAAACTGTACTGTGTTGCCACATTTCAACCTTTTAAAGAATGGAGTAAATGCAAGAATTCCTCAGGGAATTTCTCATGAAGGTCAAATCAAGTGTGTGTTGGAAGAAGACAAATGACTTTTATTAGTTACTTTTCTTTGTTTTGATTTTACCCTACTCTTCGGAAGGAAGCAGTAATTATAGTAAACATAAGGCCTTGTAAAAGAGTTTTTACACAATATTATTTCCTTTCTCAGTGTTACGGAGTGCAAACATGAAGCACACAGGCATATTGCTCCATCGCTTCCTATTCAAAAGCTAAAAAATTTCAACAGGGTTATTTACTTAAACTTCCTCTTGAGGACTAATCCACTGCCCACCTCTCAAATCTGTCCACATCTTACTGTGATAACTTAAATTCCTTCACCCTCTCTTTAAAACCATTAACTTACAGATAGGTCATAAAAAGCCCCTCCTTTCCACATTAGCTGCTGAAGTTTATTGCTATAAAATTGTAAGTCCTGATTTCATCTGTCTCTTCTAAATCCGTGCCATCTCTGAGTTATGCCAAGATTTCTGGTGAGTAACTTTTATGTAGACACGTCCTTTGTCCTTGAATTTTATCCTTGCAGTAGATATTTACTTTGATTTCTTAATGATTATTAGGTCTTTTTTTTTCTTTTCTTTTCTTTTCAATCTTCCTACAGGGTGTCCCCTCAAGAACAGGGCCTCTTTTATGTCCCCATCTTCCCTTGCATTTTCTTTGAGATCTGTCCCTTTCCCACTCTGAGTCTGACTGTGACTTCTTTTTACTTCCTCCTTCTCTGTCCCCAAAGAGGTGGTAATACTAAATTAACAGAGTTTGTGAAAAATACCTAAAAAAATAGTTACTGACATAAAACCTTTTTTAAAAAATCATCTTCATTCATTTTTAAAGTAAAAAGTTTTGATGAAATGCATCATTTTTATTCATCTTTAGAGTAGAATTTTATATGTTCTGTTATGGATAGATTTCTTTTTTTTTTTTTTTTTTTTTTGAGCTCAGGAAGCCAGAGTAGATGGTGGAAAACAGAATAAATTTTTACCAAGAAGAAAGTAAAATACAGTGGATATGAACATATTCATTTTTAGCTCTATGGCAAAAATGAACTCTGATTTGGTGATTAGGTAAACCAATGCTTTGTATGCCTTTTAATTTTTTGTTAGCAAGAAATATTCCTCTTTTAAAATCAGGTACTGTCTCAGATTATGATGTGAAAAAGCTTTTGGGAAAACTGTGCATTAGCTTAGATGGTATGTACCCATATATTTTCCCAGGAAATGGTCGATATATTTTAATATCTGATTAAGGATAATACAAAATAAAATACAGTGTACAGCGACTGCAAACTCACAGTCTCAAAGAATGCTTGTTTAGTGGGTATATCACAATGATTGAAACTATTGGTCAAGATATTTTTTTTAATTCCAAAAACAAACAGAAATCTATCAAAAGCCAAAAAAGTAATTAATATAAAAATAAATGCAATTTAAAACATAGTTTGTGATTCAGAATAATTTCAAATTTGGTATTGTTTTCTAAGTTTATTATTGACAAATGATAGCTGTCTTGGATCAACAAGCTGTCTTGGATCTCTGAACAGATTCAGATGTGAGGGGTTGTGAGCATGTGATTTATTAAGGAGGTGCTCCCAGGAGGTAACAGTGAGAGAGCGGAAGAGGCAGGACAGAGAAGGGAAAGAGCCAAGTGAGGGTGAGGTTTCAGGTGAAGTCCAGCCTCAACCTAACCTGCAGAGAGCTCCAAAGCGTAAATTACACCTGGAGATCATTCTGCCCCAAGGCAAGGTTGCTGGGCTTTCACATTCTTGCACCTGTCACACTTGAGCTGTGACCTCTCTGGGGGTATATAGGCTTCCAGACACCTCCTGCCCTCTGCACAGCTGGGTGAAGTGGCTCCAGAAGGCCAAAGGTAGTCAAAGACCACAGGTGTCAATTGTTAGGAATAAAGCAGGTAAACACTGGAAATGGGTGTCTGATCAGTAAAGGAGCCCAGCAGGGATCCAGGTGAGTTTCCTACCTATCAGAGCTTTATGCAAATTTCCTTACTAACTGGAAAATGGCCTTGGATTTAGTTAACTTTTTCAACCATTTGTAGTTTTTGATATGTACAGCTAGCCTCATTTTGTGTACTTGCATTACTGTTGAGATTGATCAACAACTGAATGAAAAGGAGAGTTTACTTCTGGTGAATTTACAGCACTTGGGCAAAACCTTGGGGCTGATTTATTGGTTGGCTCAGTGACTGTTCTTCTCATGAAAATTCAATTAAGCGTGATACTCTGCATTAGACATGCCTAGTCCTTACCCCTACAAATTAGCATTAGAAAAGACTCGATTGTATTCCTTCTGTCTTGCCAGAAAATCAGAAGTGAGAAAAGCTGAAGATGTAAGTTTTCATTGAAACGGGGTTGGGGGAAAAAATATTACTACACACTTGACAACTTAGAAGATCTCATTTTGGAAAAATAGATTAATTCTTTGCCTATTCAGGATGTCATCTGAGATGAAAGGTCATCAAAATGCAAACCACTGGGTAGCAGAAAAATTTATGATATATTTTGGAATAAATAGCTTGAGAAAAACCAGACTATCCAGGTAGGTATAACAAACTGGCTATTAAGGTAAGGAAAGGATAAATGCCATTTACCTATACTTCAGAAAATAGGGAAATCACCAGACTTGCCATGACTGCGTAATTAGAAAAGGAGATACATTGGTTTCCGGCCCAGATGTATCTATCTTGCACAAGGCTGAATCAGAACATGGAAATCAGCCAAGCCTCTTGAGAACCTCTCCTTGACACTGTCTGGCCTCCAGGGCCCAATGTGGAAATTGCTGCTTTAATCTACAGTGATATTGGAGTTACTCATGAACACGGTAGTCTGAAGAAGACTTTTCCCAAACAGATTTATTAGCAGTTCTCTCATTGCTATTAGGACTCTGATGCAGTTATTTTACAAATGGACCTAGATACCCTGTCCAAGTGTCAGAATGTCCTACAAGTTCTAGCCCTAGTTAATATCTAGGGCAATTAATATCAGGTTGCATCTGAATCATGCTGAGATGAATCACCCAATGCAGATTGTTGGACCATCCCAGAGATTCTGATTTAGTAGGTCTAGGGTTCTCATGTGATGTTGGTGCAGTTGGTCAAAGGACCACACTTTGAGAACCACTGGTCTGGAGAAATGAAAGAATTTAAGTCATAGAAACAGATAAATGGTGTGTTCAAATATTATATTAAGGTAGGGTTTAGAGAATAGAAGCAGCTTGCATTGCCAGATAGAAAAAGCTTGAATGTCTGCTCAGCCATAGTAAAATAGGTGTAAACCAGAGATAACATTTTGGATGATTCAAAGGGAAAATCTGGCTACGTTTATATCATCTGGACTTTTCAAGTGGAAACAGCTTGTTTGCCTGATGAATCTATACCATTTTCATATTTCTTTTCAAAAGACCTTTTATGAAAATCAGATTCTATGCTCACCCAAAATATTCATGAAGATGGTTTTTTAGCATTTATGAAACTATTTGCAAAATGATGGGTGTTTCTAGTTAATCCGATTAGCCGAAAATGAGGACTTTTGCTTACCACAGGCAATAGTAGAAAATTGTGACAATGGAATCTTTGTCACCACAGTTTTGATTATTTTTCTTTAAAAAGCCTCATGATTACTTACAAATGCAGTGTTATTATTTGTCCACAAAAATGTGGTGAATCCCTCCAAGAAATACCTGATAATAAATAGGTACTAGGCAAATAAAACATACTGTTCATAAAGACCCAATATATTCCTGATATTATTTATCTTTAGAATATATATAGATTTGCATGGTGATTATGGAGCTTTTTTCTTCCGTTTTTTATGATAAGGCTAAAATGAAGCCAGTTACTATCATCTTAAATTTCACCAATATTTCATTCATCATTTGAAAAAAAAAAATTGCAAAAGCTATTTCCTAATGTGTCCTAGAATCTTGGAAGCAAGTGTGGCAGTTTTTTTCCTTTGGAGTCACAAATGCATCCAGCTCTACCATAAATGCTGTTAAAATTAAGTTTTATTAATTTTATGTCTTAATAAAGCTTTGGTGCTAGCAATGTAATTTTATGCTAAGCTGCATTTAGCTTTCAATTTAAGAAATATTTTATTCTTAGATGGCTATATAAAAGTCTGTCAGGTTGCTGAAGAAAGAAGTAAGAAGGAGAAAACTTGGCTTTTGCACAACCAGAAGCTAAACTATCTCACTGAGTAATCTACAAAGAGCAAATTAGCTAGATATCTGCCAATATGCCTCATATTGCCTTGTTATAGCCTCTGAAAATGAGCATTGCATTCTATTTATTATAATACTTTTCTTATACATGAGCAAAATCTTAGGTTGTTTATTTTTTTATTTGGATTACTCAATACTCCTGTTACTTTATCAATACTGAAAAATAAATCTTTAGGAAAAAAATTAAATTTGAGTACATATGGATTCTTTTTCTATCCTCTACCCAGTCTCAGAGCTCTTGGGCAATTGACATTTTTTCTGGAACTCAGTTTTCTCATTTGAGATCTCTTCCAGCTCCAACAGTCTGTGATTCTATTATATTAATTGTTTCTGGTTAGGCACATTCAATAATGGTGACAGCACTGCAGTCACTTTCATGCTGGATAGGGTGCCAGGGGGCTGGGGAACCTGTGGCCTTCTGATTTCAAGCTTGTTCTTTTTATAAGCACCAAAGGGGGAAAGGAAAGCTTCATCTTTCTCTGCTGCACCCCTTTTAATAGAACGATTTGTTCTGTAAAATTTGGATTCAGTCCAAAGGCTGTACTGAAGGACCTAGAAGGCCACAGGGTCCCCACTCATACGGGCTGGCTGTGTTCTCGCCTGGAGCTCAAGTTCCTCTTCCAAGCACATTCATGTTGCCAGAATTCAGTTCCTCGAAGTTGTGGAACTGATGTTGTCACCCAGAGGCCTTCCTTCTCATAGGCAGTACACAACGTAGCTGCTGCTTCGTCTCTCACTCCTGGATCCTCTTTTGAGAGGCTCACCCAGGATCTCTCTCTTTTGGTTATCTTTAAGTCATCTGATTGGGAAACTTTATTACACCTGCAAAATCCCCTGACCTCTATCATATTACATAATATAATCATGGGAGTGATAGCCCATCACCTTTGCTATATTTTGTTGGTTAGAAGCAAATTGCAAGTCCTTCCCACACTTGGAGGGAAGGGATTACACAAAGCCATGGATACCAGGCCAGAATTATGGTGGCCATCTTAGAATTCTGCCTACCACAGGTAAGCAAAAATGTTGACATTTGTGATTAAGTTGTGCGGTAGTCATTTAACTTCTCTGTTGGTTTTCTCATCTGCAAAATGGAGAATGACAGAACAAACAGTTCTTACTGGACAGCATGGTTGCAAAGACTAATGAGATAGTTGATGCAAATTATCTCTTAAAATTCTTGGTACATTGTTGGTCCTTTATTGTTAGTAGTTATGATGACTGTTACAGTTATAAATTATATTACTCGACTTTGCTGTTTTTAGTGCTAGGAACTTTTAACCTCATCTAAATAATTCTTCAGTTTGTATTGTACTTGCACTTCTCTGAGAAGTCCCTTCAGATTACAAAATGTGTCGAGAGAAATTGGCTTTTTGGTCTTAGTATCTTCCTGTATTCTGACCTTGACTCCTGGAAGAATGCATGAACTCCAGACCTTGGTGAATTCCTCATCTCCCTAGGAAAGGCAATGGGACAATGAAAGAAGCAAGGAAAGAAAAAAATATGAAAAGATGTCTTCCACGTTATCTGGCATTCATACACCTGCCAATACTATTGGGCCAAAGAATTTGAAAGTAAGGCCAGGGATAACATTCATACTCAAGAACAGAACAGATAACATTCACAGGCATTGGACCCCTTACTTTTTTTTCTCTATTATTTGGTGATATTTAAGAGAACATGAAAGCATGGAAGGCAGTTCACACTACTGTATTAATTTTCTACATCCCTAGGTTGCTTGTAACAATTAGGCATCTGGTTGGTTTTCTGGGTAAAGGTGAGTCTGACTGATATTTTATGTACTGTGTTCCTGTTAGGAACAGAATCTGACAACACCTAAATCTTCAGCAGGGTGTCGCTCATTCAGTAAACCAGGATAAAATATAGCCTCTGTGCTGGACTCTATGTCAAGCACAGTACAAAGAGAGATGAAAGAGCAAGGCCTTTTTGTCAAGGGATTCACACCAAGTGGGAAAGCCCCATGTCAATAGATAGTTACATGCAGTACAACCCATAACACATAAACGGTCTCATTGCTTTTCCCCCCTTCAAATGTTAATCTTATTTTGCATTTAACTGTGAAACATCAAAGCAAAAATAATTTTTCTCTAGAAGTTGCTTCTTTTATTTAGGTTTTAAGTTTTTATGAAATGTCTATATAGAGTACTGGATTTTCAGATCTTTTTTCTTTTGTTTAGTTGCATTCCACGTTTTTCTTCTAGATGCTTTATAGCAACTTTCAACTTTTCTCCTAGGATCTTTTCCTTTTCATTTGGAATGGGAAATGTTGCAAGCATAAGAATTTATATGTATGCAGTGCTCCCCACTTGCTAAGTGGAAATCTAAGTTTAATATCTCAGTTGATTTAGCAGCAGCCAGCCCTATGAGGAAGACGTTGCTGGCATCTACATCTGTGTTTGACAGATGAGGATATAAGGCATGCATGAACATCTGTAGTAATCTGCTTACTATTGCATTGATAATAAGTGATAATTCCCAGGGAGAATGTACATTTTCTGCCTCCTAGTGCTATGAAATTTGCACTGTATTAAACCTAACCGTGTTTAAATAAAGCAAGCCAGATGTGTCGTCTTTCTCTTTGCTCTGCGTTGGTTGTTATTGATGACCTGGGCATCTCGTTTCCACTGGTGTTTCCTACACTGCGTCTCCATTGCAGGCTGTGGAAATAAAGACAAAAGTCATGCCTAGGGAACAAAGAAGACAAGAGACCAGGTGGCAGACAGTGTAGGGATTTCTTTGAGAGGTACACTGCACAGATTTTTCACTCCCTCACAAATGGAATAAAGTTAAAGAACAAAGAGTTGAGTCTAAGTCCATCTGCTTCTCTTTAAATTAAAACCATTCATTAAAGGACTCTAAAATAGATCCTTTTTTAAAAAAAAAAAAGAAAGTATTGTGCATTTTAAGGATGTTTGACAGTCAATAAGATATTCTAATGTATTCTACTTTTGGTAAATGGAGGTTGAACTACTTAATGAATATACCACATGTGGAGGTATACGTAATCACACCACACACACCTGGCCATTAGTATCTTCTTTGTGAAATGTTTGTGACTGTAATTGCTGCTCTGATTATATATTGTGTGAACTTGAAGCACGTTATTATATTGGGTGACTAATGGAATTTGGTAACAATGCACAGAAATTGGTATTCTGGAAAGAGTCGAGTTTTAAATTGTATTCTTTCCTGAGTTTCAAGTGGATTTCATGGCTCATCTACCTCACAGTATGTTTGTGGCTGATGGATTGAAATCTTCTTGTTGAATAGTAAACATCAAAGACAATTTAGTCTTCCCTTAGCTCTTCTATCTCCATTTTCTCATCACTCATTCAAAATATCAAAAACCAAAAACGAAAAAAAAAAAAAACCCAAACCCTGATTATTGCTAATTCACTTTTATTCATACTGACAAGAGGAGAAGGCATCTGTCAACATTTCGGTGGGTATTTCAGGGGTCCTGGGAGTGTGGTCTGCAAGCTTTGCGGGGTGTCATTGTGGGCCTTGGAAGTACAGGGGGCTGTTAGTGCATTCCTTTATTGATCTAGGTAGGTTACATATCTTTGGACACCCTAAACCCCTTTTCATTGTTGGATGGGCTTAGGGGTTAGAGAGAACAAATTTCTTCCACTTTTCTAATGTTATGATGTATAATGCAAAGGTTATATAGTAGGACATTTTCAGCAAACATAAAACAATTTCAATGATTGCTTGAGTTTCTCAACACTTAGAGACATTTGCTTGTGTAGGGTAAAATTTAGTACTTAGGGAACTGATTAAAATAGGAGTCGATGGCATTTGTCATTCAATAGTTTTTCTTCAATTAAGTCAAATTGAAGCCTAGATTATTCACCATTAGGCACACTTTTACATTCAGCAGGTGTAATATTTTTATTTGACAGTTCCCTGTATAAAGAAATGACAGTTATAGATTTTTCACATAATGTAAGTAATATATAGTTTCATCAATCATGTTCACATAAAAAAGCCTTAGGAGCACAACCCTAATGAATAAGTATATATCAGTGCTTCCCAAAGTGTGGTCCTTGGACCAGCAGCATCAGCTTCACCTAGAAGTTTATTAGAGTTCCATGTTCTCAGGCCTGCCTCAGACTCACTGAACCAGAAGCTCTGATGGCTGGAGCCCAGCTAATCTGTGTTTTACCAGGCCTTCTAAGTGACTCCGATGTAGGCTTCGGTTTGAGAGCTACTGGTATAGAAATCATTGTCAAATTATTATCATACTCATCTTTTTTTTTCCTTTCTTTCTTTCTTTCTTTTTTTTTCTCTTCTCTCTCTCTCTCTCTTTTTTAGAGACAGGGTCTTGCTATGTTGCTCAGGCTGGTCTCAAACTCCTGGCCTCCAGCAATCCTCCTGCCTCGGCCTCCCAAAATGCTGGGGTTACAGGCGTGAGCCACTGTGCCTGGCCCGTACTTATTACTAGATGATAAAATTGGTACTCAGTGTGTTGGAATGATTGACCAAATATATGACTAATTAATTTTAAGACTCTTACTCAAACCCAGGTTTTCTGCTTATATATGATATGACCTCCCTCTCAAAGAAAGGAGCAAAGGAATAGGAAATTCCACAAAGCTGGAAAACAGTAACTCTTAAATGAGCTGAGAAATGAATCATTTCACAGCATTATTATAATGAAAATGGGTTGTGAAATCTATAAACTTGAGAAAATTAAGTTATAAAAAGTTTTAATGACACGAACAACGCTTTTCTGGTCCTGTCCATTGGGTTCCTCATTTTCTTCTCAGTGGAGGAGAGAAAAGTTAGGTAGTGAAACTCCAGAGGGATGGCTGTAGAATGTTAATAGAAATAGGAGACACCATTTTAATCGTCGCTTTCTAGCCGAATGAATCCAGGGACAGCTTTTCCACCCGGTCTTTCCCATGCCACATTACCCACGTTGATAGTGCCCTGTGGTGATTTTCCTGCACACACAATTTTACACATGGGTAAGAGAAGTTTCTTCGCGGCTGTGGTATCAGAATGAATCCCTAAGGCAGCAGGCGTTAACTACCCCTCCGTGGCTTGGGGAATGAACATTTTCCTCTGGAGCTGAAAGTAGAAAACTGTGTTCATTAAGTGTAATATAAAAGTCTATAAAATGACGCCTGTTAAGATCTAGTTCTTTGTGAACTCAATTTGGGCTTTGTGTTATAATCAAACAAGTAAAGTTTAAGTCTATAATTTGTTCAACTGGGAGGAATTTCCTTGAATAGAAAATGTTGCTATTAAATTATGTAAACAGATTGTGTGTCTGATATTTTTATTATATGTATATATAAAAAGAATCATACAACATATATGGAAAAGTACATCAAACAGAAATGTTAGCGTTTTATGAATAATTATAAATAGGACACGCATGTACTGACCACTAAATCCGAAAGTGATTATTGCTAATGCTCTGTATACCTCTGCTGCACACCCCAAGTCTAGTAATTCACCGCAGATGAGTTCTCTGTGCACTTCCTCCTGCTGTTTTCTCTCTCTGAAACCACCCCCCAACACACACACACACACACACACACACACACACACGCGCACACAATTATTAGGTTGGCAAACTCCTTCTCTTCTCTGTGTATTGGCTGAAAAGATGCCGCAGCTTTCTGTAGCCCATGTCTGCAAGGCACTTTGAAGTGTCTCCTTTAGAGGATAATAATTGGTTTGAGACTTTTCAAAACTGGGATCTTATCTTTGTATGTTTTGGTTAACACTCAGTACTGGCCTATACCTGGCACATTCAATAAATAACATTCAAGTAAATTAATGATGGGCATTTCCGCTTGGGTAAACCACTCTAACCAACATCTCCCAATCCTGAGGATTTCCATAGGGTCATACACAGCATGGAATGGGCTAGAGAATCCTCTAAAATGGGGAAAAGGAAACTTATAAGATCAGGGTGATCAAGAGAAGAGAACTACTGTTTCCTGTCATCCCTTTATCCCACAGAGAGGTGTGGTGGGGCCAGATGTTCTGTTGGACCTGCCATGTGGGTTTTCATTCCAGTGGAGGGACTCTACCTCCGATTTGATCCTTTCTACCCTAAAACTGTATGTGCAGGAAAATAAACAGATCATTTTGAACCAGACATTTGCAATGGGTGCAGCTGTTTAAAGAAGTTGCCTGAGAACACCAGCTGCTGGTACTTAGGGACCTCGGGACTATGAGAAGTTACAGTCACTCCTGTCCAGAGGATCTCTTGGCAGCTGAATCATGATGCTGTGCCTTCTCCTGGGAGAAGGGGACTAGATGCCTCCACCCAACTGGCTCATTGTCCAGGAAACATAGGTTGGACATCTGGAGTCACTTTGAGACAACTCTGCTCACTGCACCACAGTCCTGTCTGGCTGGTGGTAGAGTCTACTGTCTAACTTGGTGATGTGGTCATCTTAAACATCATGGCTCAGTGTCCTTAGCCTGACTTGCAGGGTTTCCATGCTTTGGACCATATCCCTTTCTGGTATCATCTCCCACGACTTCTCCTCATGAGTTCTGTGCTCCAGCCAAATGGAATACTGAATGTCCTCCCACACGAATCCCCTTCCACACTGCTGCTGTGCCTGCACTTTTGCTCTTCTCTACTCCTAGATGCCTCTCTGACCTCCTCCCTACCCCTTTCCCTGCAGTGTTCTTGGTCTGTAAGTGTCTCAAGGCTATGAATACCTCAAGGTTCAGCCCAAATCTCTGGTCCTTTCTTGTCTGGGTATTTGCATATGTAGTCCTTTCCAACCGGGATGAGCTCTCTTCCTCCCTACTTCTGTTCTCCAATGAACTGACTCCTCCATGAACTTTTCTCTGAGCCTGTAGGGGAAAACTATCTTTTCTCTGCTGTCCCCCCCTCCCCATAAACCTTAAATTTGGCATTAACACACTCTCCCTTGTCTTACACATATACATTTCTTTACGTCCCTACTTGATGTCAAGACCATCCAAAGAGGCAATCACACCTTTTGAGTCGTATACCCTAGAGTAACTTGCATATTACAGGTGTTCAATAATGGATAATGAATAAATGCAAAGATCAGGGCGTGAGGTATGTGTGTAAAAGGTGGGTTTGGGGGGTGTTGTGGGAGGCAGATTTGTATCTTTGCCTTGGCCAGATGAGCTGAGTGTGTGTGAGCTGATGACAATATCTCCCCCCACCCTCCTGCCTAATCCTCCATCCCCACTGAGATACCCTAGTACCCTTGTTTACACGCAGAGTGACTCCAAGGATTACTTTCAACAGGGAAACACGAAGGCCTGATTCATCATGATTTAGGAATGACTTGTAGGATAGACTAGGGAAGCATACCACATGCTTGATGCTTTCAAAATGTATTAGAATATATTTTAAAGTGAGCGGTTAGCAGTTAGCTATCTTTTTCTTTCCATTCTGATTCAATTGAGAGGTGATATAAGAGGAAAAATATATCCCAACTGCAGAGAAATCTGCAGGCAAGTCTTAAGATAATATTATTATTTTTGAAGTGTTGTCAATGACATAAAACAAAGGAAAAAAGATCCGGTGGTTGCTTAACAATTTCGTACTTTTGCCTTCCAGGAGACAGAGCTGTTGGATCTCAGCCTTGTCAAGGATGCCAGATGTGGGAGACACGCCAAAGCTCCCAAGGTAGGAGGCAGAGCATTGCGCATGCACCGGATGCTGCCTTGATTATTTAGCTGTGCCATGATATCAATTAATTGTCCCAATTAAAAGTTTCTCTGTTGTAGATGTTGTAAAACACAACATCCAGTATGGTCTAAATACTTCCACTTTTATTAAAAGATGAAAACAATATATGGGCAGTTGGACATAGGGGCTTACTTTATTCTCTCTAATTTTATTTTTATTTGAAATAAAAAAAGCAATGCCAAGGTTACTGGGTAATTCTAAATGGCTAAAATGTGCTTAAAATTATTTGAAAAAAATCTTTGAACCTCATAAGCATAAAGGAACTAACCTTTAGAAATGATGAACAGAGATTCCATGCAACTCAAATGCTTTGCAATTGAAATAATTTCATCCCTGAAGACAAAGGGTGTATAGTCTTATTCTGAGAACGTTACTAGCGAAGACCCAAAGATCAGTTGTATGCAGTGTCATTTATTTTTGTTTGAAAAACTTGCCGAAGAAATATTTAAAGAAGTATTTGCAGTTTATTTATTCTTTGAGGATTGTTTCTGAATGTTGGATGAAGAACATACATATTTTTTTTAACTTAGATTATCTGGTAGTGTATAGTAGCAGGATGTGTTGGCTCACCATCAAAGTTGAAAACTATTTTTATTATACTTAAAATTAATCCTTTAAATACTTCATTTCTAGTAGAGAGCTTACTGGAAAATAAAGAGTACATTTAAGAGCTCAACGCCTATTTCCATAATTGATTAAAAAAAACTAGTGATTTTCTATTTGAGTGTCTTCCCACAACTTTTATTTTATTTTTTAAAAGTCAAAATACTTTCTTCAACATCCAAAGTGATCTGTTGCTTTGGAGATGCCAGGATTGCCTGGAATGATTATTCTTCAGAGACATAACAAGGCAGTGGGTACTAACAGATTCTACCGCAGAGCAAACACACAGCTGTTGCTTTTTTTACTGAAAGGGTTAAAATGAATACAGTGAAATGTCAAAAATAAAATTAGTACTGTTTTCAAGAAGGCTTCTATAAGTGTTTCTTGTGAAACTATTGCATTAATTACATTCATTTCCTAGTAATATGGGATTTCAATAGTGTGATCTTTCAGTGTGGTATCAGGCTTATCGTAATTACTGTTTTGTTAATGATTCAAATTGTTCACAGTTTTCAGTGTCGGAAAGAACGTTTTTTTCTTCTCCCAACAATATTTCAGCCAAGTTTCAAGTATGCCCGTTAGTTCCAAGAACTATATCGATAACATAGCTATAAAGATTGCCTTTAAATGCAAGTTTATTGGCCTGATTTAAAATTTCAATATCAATATTGGTTAAAGATAGTTGCCTGCAGTGTACCGGATCCCGCTTTGTCTCCACACATTGGGATTCAACGCCAATTCTTCTGCCTCATGGAGAGTTTCTTTCGGGCTTGAATCTGTCTCTTTCGTTGCAGTACACAGCTTGGTTATCAGTTAAGTGTTTCATTTATGGATGTGGTTCAATAAATGTCTACTGAATGTTGACAAATGAACAGAAATAGGGTCTGTACTGTGCTCAGCTGATAAACCTCTATTAGATCCTGAAATGATTGAGGATGGGTTTTTAACACTCAGAATACTCTTGGCTTTGACTGTTTTTTCCCTTCCTATTCCTTGCTGGTGTTCAAGAACTTCACTTTACTTTTATATAGTATGTTCAAAGCCTAGTTCTGTTGAATATTACCTGTGTGGCCTTTCTGAAACATATACTTCTTCCTCATTGGCTAAAACGTGATGATAATAATAAGTACTTCAAATGATTGCTATAAGGCTTAAATGAAATAATTCATTAGCAAACTTTTAGCACAGAAGTTCTCAAATTCAACTGTTCATGGACTCACCTGGGAAACTTTAAAAAATTCTGGTACCTGTTTTCCACTCTGGTACCTGTTTTGCACAAATACTCTGTAGTGCCACAGGAATCAAATTGTTACAGGTGTGATGTGGGCATCCTGGTTTTGAGAAACAAATTTGAAGCAAAATTTCAGCACCGCTGCCTTACTTATTGCTGGTCTATAATAAGCACTCACTAAATATTAGCCACTATTGTTAGTATTATCATCATTATTTTTTGTTGAAATTATTATTAAAAATTTCAAGTCAGATTTGCAGGAAGCCACTTCTCATTTCACTCACTTAATTTAGAAAAGTTTATGTTAGCAAGAGGGAGCAGAGGGGAGGGGTTTGGCTGAAAGGGGCTTTGTGGATTAACAGGCAATAAAGAAGTTGACATAAATATTTGGCAAGCTTCAAGTTGCCAAAGAAAACTCTGGCTCAAACTGGAGAAATCAAAAGATAGTTTATTTAAAACGATTTGAATGTATTGAAAATTTCAATGAAAGTGCTCAGTTCAGGTGAAGTCTCATGCAGCTGCTCAATTAATGTCACCAAGGATGAGGTGGCCTGTTTTTTCACAGATATGGCTTCCAAGGTGCTGGCAGGACTCCCTTTTCCACCTTAGGGTTCCCCATGGTGGCTTACCTGTACATGCCACCCTTGGCAGCTCCTGGCTTTCCTACACGACAATAGTTCTGTATAATGTAGGCCAAGAGAGAGACTAGCTGTTCACTGGAATATTCCAGAAGGATTACAGTATAATTACCTTGTAGAAGAAGGTGTATGGCCCGGAGGAGGAAAACTAAATAGACCATTGAATTGTTTAGGATAAAAGCAGCAGCAGTACTTACAGGAAAAGATGACAAAATGTAAAGATCAGTACGAAGTGAGGAAAGCCTCAAAACTTGGGACAAAAAGGCAATGCAACGTGAAGACAGATTGAGTGCAAGACTTTCTGCGGGGGCTTATAGACCATAAAGGATGGAAGAACATTTGTGGAGCAGATATTTATCAAAATACCCAGGCACCCCACAAATAGTTATCTGTGTATTCATATTATTTTTTGTGTTTCACAACAACTCATTATATAAAAATTCAAGATGGAGTTGAAAATGAACTATTTTCTCTGTCTACTGTGATTTGAAATAACATTTATAGGAAATGGAAAAGTGTCCATGTGTTGGCCTGTTTATGAATTTAAATGCCAACTCCCAACATAATTCATACAATTCCAGATCTATTTTTCTGGATATAACCTTTGTTCAAGTTACCAGTTTTGAAATTTCTCATCAGAAAGGAATTAGGAGATTTTTATCCAACTGTAGAAACCAAAAGAAAACATCTTTGAAATCTAAAATGTATTTCTTTTTCCTTTCTTGTTCCCAGGTTTATGAAGCACATATAAGGGCTAGGTGCTTTGGTATAAACATCTTGTACTTTCCGGGTGGTCATTTCAAAAGGATCTTTGCTTTTAAAGGGTGTTTATCACTGTGGCTTCTGATCTATTAGCAGTTCCTGACCCAGAAGATCAGTTTAGTGGCTCATGTGCAGCCTTCATAAAATGAAATAGACTTGAGTAGAAAATATCAGTGTCTTGTGCAGGGCAAGTTGTTTGTGTTTATATGTTCTTGGTCACAACATAAAGTGTAATTTTTACTGTGGGCATATATATATCAGAAAGATTTTTAAAATGATACTGAAAAAGATTATTGGTTCATCCTCAGGATTCTTAGGAAGTATTAAGTCCTTAGGTGTATTGAAAAGTAGCTGAAACTAGGAAAAGTAGACGTGTGGGTTCAGGTGCCAGCTCTGCTATTAACGAGCTTTAGGAAGTTGCACCTTCTGCCTCTACCTCCACTTCCTCATCTGTGAAATGGGAGCATGGCGCACATAATTATAGGTGTGTATGTTCTGTTAGCCCTTGGTTCTGCTTTTTAAATTGGGAAGTTAATCAAGCCAAGACTCTCCATCTTACGGATCTAAAACTGATGTTGAACAAGTTTACGTAACCTGAGGCTCCTTTCCTTGGTCAAGCAAATCAGGTGAACTTTAAAAAAAAAAAAAATCAGGTCACACTTTAGGCAAAGTAAGGTTTTATGGGAGCAAAAAGGATTTAAGACTTATGTCAAACTTCACACATGGCTTCTTGAAAGCAATTCTAGTATTGCTTTTGGACTCCATGAGGATGGATCTCATGGTTGCAGGCGCCCCCCAACTTTAGTACATGAAAGCTACATGCTGCCGACATTCACCTCTCAATGTTGTATGTGACAGTATCACTGAAAAATATTTCCATAGCTTTATTTTCAAACTGTTTTCATGCAAAGGAAACTGCTTCACATGTTTATCTGACAACCAGTTCATTCTGTTAGTAAAGGGCAGTTATTTCAGATATGTAATGTTAATTGTAATATGGATTCTTTGTAGGTATCTAGGTCACAGTTAATTCTAGGTGGTACATAGTGTCATCATCTCTCTCAGTAGTCGTATTGAAGAGAGATAGGGCCTTGCTTAGGATTAAGGTTTAGCTTAAGTGAATGTTGTGGCTGGTTTGATCTTCTATCCAGACCACTCAAACTTTCTCCGTATCAGCAATAAGGCTGTCTTGCTTTCTTATGATTCGTGTGTTCAGTATAATAGCACTTTTGATTAACTTCTAGAACTTTTTCTTTGCATTCACAACTTGGCTGTTTGGCACAGAGGACTAGCTCTTGAACTATCTCAGCTTTTGACATGCCTTCCTAACTAAGCTTAATCTTTTCTAGCTTTTGGTTTAAAGTGAGAGATGTGTGACTCTTCCTTTCACTTGAACGCTTAGAGGCTATTGTAAGGTTATTGGCCTAATTCCAATATTGTTGTATCTCAGGGAATAAGGAGGCCCAAAAAGAGAAAGAGAGATATGGGAATAGCCAGTCAGTGAAGCAGTCAGGACACACACAACATTTATCAATTAAGTTCACTGTCTTATATGGGCATGGTTCATGGTACCCCAAAGCATTTCCAGGGGTAACATAAAAGATCACTAATCACAGATCATAACAGATTTAATAATAATGAAAAAGTTTGAAATACTGAGAGAATTACCAAAATGTGACACAGAGCCAAGAAGTGAACACATGCTATTAGAAAAATGGTGCCAATATCTTGCTCCACCTGGGGTTGCTACAACTTTTTCATTTGTAAAAAATGCACTATCTGCAAAGTGCAATCAAATGAAGTGTGCCTGTGTCTATAGAAGTCAAATTCATAGAGATAGAAAGTAGAATGGTGGTTGCCAGGTGCCAGGGGAGGGGAAAATGGGGAGTTATTGTTTAATGGGTACGGAGTTTCAATTTGATAAGATGAAAAAGTTCAAGAAATGGATGGTGGTGAAGGTTGCACAACAAGGTGAATCTATTTAATGTGATTGAACTATGCACTTAACGATGATAAATCTTATGTATATTTTACCACAATAATAAAAAACAAAAGGAAGAGACTGAGAAGGAGCAGCCAATGAGGAGAGTGAAGAACCGGAAGAGAGCATATCCTGGATGCCTAAAAAAAGTACTTCAAGGTTGGGCGCGGTGGCTCACGCCTGTAATCCTAGCACTCTGGGATGCCGAGGCGGGCAGATTGTTTGAGCTCAAGAGCTCGAGACCAGCCTGAGCAAGAGCGAGACCCCGTCTCTACCAAAAATGGAAAGAAATTAATTGGACAGCTAAAAATATATAGAAAAAATTAGCCGGGCATGGTGGCACATGCCTGTAGTCCCAGCTACTCGGGAGGCTGAGGCAATAGGATTGCTTGAGCCCAGGAGTCTGAGGTTGCTGTGAGCTAGGCTGATGCCACGGCACTCACTCTAGCCAGGGCAACAGAGTGAGACTCTGTCTCAAAAAAAAAAAGTACTTCAAGTATTTCAGGAAAGAGAAAGTTAAATGGTGAATTTGGATCAAATGAATTTTCTTCTAGTAGAATTTTTTTTTCTACTGAGACTTCACTTTTGCACATTTATAATTTTACTGAAGATACCATTTTGCATATGCTTTAAACTTTTTCCCTTTATTAGCATTTCCTGCTAATATTCCAACGTAGGCTATTTAGGGGTTGTTGAATCTCAAATAGCTCATCAGAGAATCTGGATGCCAATATATAAATCTCATAATGAGCTGATATTTGGATGTTATACAACAGTGGTTTCAATGAATCATCCATGAGGCCTGGAGTTGAAATGAATGCTTTATTTATTGTCTCCCTTTGCTGATTATATGCTATTTCCCTGACTTTGTACCAATTTTACCATTGTGTGAAGCCGCAATCATAAAATTGGATGTAGATGTTTGAGGTTTAGGAAAGAAGAAGAAAACTCTTTATACAACTGAATAAAGATTTCTGCCTTTTTCACTCAGTTGCTAAGAAGATCAATCTTTGACGCTTAGTCTTGGCTCCAGCTGTTTCTTAATTTACCTAACATGTTGCAATAGTTTGTTTGTTTTGTCATTCTGTTTCTGTAAATGTGTGTTTATTTACATCTTTAATAAATGGGCAAAATAGGGCTAAGAATTTACAAAACGATCTGTGTGTGTGATGGTTTTGACAACTATTCACATTTATCTTTAGATGTAAATTATATGGCATAGTTCCTTTTTTATGTTCATTAAATTCCATAGATGTCAGTGGTTTCCTTGGAAACAAAAACCTTTATATAACCAGTCAGAGATTTGGTAGCAGAAATATCAGGATGCTGGCGGGGGTGCAGGGGGTGGTTAAGAAATGGTTCCCTTGGTAGACATTTGCATTTAAAACTCTCCTGGCCTTTATACCTGCTCCTTACCCTCATGGCCATTCAATAGTGAACAAGAGAAGATTTTTAAAGCCACCATTAAAGTATAGGATATCTTCTCTATTGGTTAAATGCTTTTTCTTTTTTTTTTTCCCTAAAAGCAATCATAGACACTAAGTCTTTTCTGGGATGTTAGTATAATTTCTCAAATTTTAGAAGAGGTTGGTTTGTCTCTTATCAACAGGTAAATCTGTGTATTTGACCAATGCCTACATTACTATGTGTGTATGTCTATCTGTAAAAAAATACAGTAAACTGAGAATGTGTGTGGTTGAATCAAGATTCCATGTCATTTATAACAAGAAGGACTGGTATTAGGACCCTACTGCCAAAGAGTTCAAAAGGACCTTAAAGGTTTGTAGAGAACGTATTGGGGAGGCCACAGTTATGACCAGAGTTAATTGTAGGTAACAGTCATGCCAGCCAAGAGTATTCTCATTGTGGTCCAGAGGGGACCCCTTGTTGAAGACAGGATTAGTCCCATGAGTTAAGTAAACCCCAGGTCTTTTCAGAAGTTTGCAACTCATTTTATCATTGCTTTTATCTGGTGTAATTTCAATCTAAATCCAATTTGTTCTACATACAATGGTACAGAATTGCATTTTGGAAACATTTCTCAATTTTAATTCTTTCAAATGCAACAATACGCCATCTTGTGGATATATCTGATATTCATTTCTTAAATTAATTCTACGGAGTGAACCGCTTTCTAAACCAGGGTTTTTAATCTTGGGTTCACATATAGAGATATGAGAAGCACTTGGGGACCTTTTATTAATAAAATCTTGATGTGAAGGCTACACCCAGATCAATTAGAATAAAACGTCTGATGTGGGGCTCAAACACTGATATTTTCTTTCAAGTTCCCCAGAGATTCCAGTGTTCAGCCAAGTTTCAGAACCATAACTCTATGTAAAAAGAGTACTGACTTCAATGGATGGTTTCTTTTTAAAAATAGGGATTTTATGTAGGAAAGCATTGAGAATTTTCCTGCAAAATTTCTGGTCAAAAGGGCCACTTTTAAATATAGTCTGTCTCAAACTTGACTGCTATCCTTAATATGGAGAAATGGACCATAGTACTCGTACTAGTCTCCTCTGACTGCCATAGCAAAGTACCACAGTACAATTGAACCCATAACATTATTCCCTCATTACATTACAAAGCCAAGTTCATTATTTACTTATTTATAAGGAGTAGCAGTGGAAGATTATTTCGCTATTGGTTTAATATAGATAAGTAGATTTTTTTCTTTATAATCAACACAGTTGCCAAAGTAGATAGAACTTTGTAGTCAGATTGCTTTTGCGGAATGCCTTTATTGTGGAATATGTTGCTTTCATATCATCAGCACTCATTTTTATATGACCTGGAGCAGCTAGCATGTGTTATTGTGCATTATAAGTGCCTACAAGAGTGTAGTCATTAGGGGTACAAGCTCTTGGGTCAGATAGCCAAGCCTCCAAGCCAATTGCAAGCTTTAGAACCTAGCCAAGTTATGTTACGTCTCTGAGATTTCGTTTCCCCATCTGAATTATAAAAATAATCTCCTTGTTTATCTAATCTGGTTGGAATCATTGAGTCCTATTGAGGACTAAGTGGCCAGGAGTCAATGATAAAATGCATGTAAAGCACTTAATACAATTGTTACATCCATTGTATGTGCCACATACATTTTAGCTATCATTATTAATGGACTTTATTAAGTAAATATAAAGTATAACTGATGTTCATGTGATGTATTGTAGCAGGTAAAAGCAAGTCCAAGTTGCATAATTTACCTATTTATAATAGAATTTCATGTACTACTATGGATTACTTCACACTGAGAGATTTATACTTTTGTAGCTCTGGTGTTTAAACCTACCTATGAAAACCTAATTTTTATATGTTAACTATAGAAAAATGAACTTCAGGCATATTTATCTTTGCAGCCAAGCACCTAACCCGAGAGAACCAGCACAGCAGTGCTGCTGTACCAAGACTTACAGTTCTTATTTAGAAAACTGTCCGGATTTGCCAACAGTTAAATGGATTTTCCCAATAATCAAAATAATTTTAGGGCAATTGACTATCAGTTAAGAACATGTTGGTGTCTTTTTCTACACGATGAAGCCACTGAAGCAAAATCTGAAGCACTGTTTTAAAACGAAATGACAAGGTTTGGGGTCAAAGAGACCCAGATTCAAATCCCAGTGCACATACTAGCTGAGAGATGCCAGGAAACTTTCTCAGTTCCTCTGAATAATACCTGCTGCATTGAGTTGTCTGGTTATTTGTATTATCACTGACCACAAGATGTAAATCATAATGTACAACACACTGTAGGAGCTCACTCATTGCTACTTAACCTGCCTACCTGCCTTAAGTTCACTTTGTGGTTTATTCTTCTTAGCGTTCAGTGAGACTGATAGATAATTATGCATATGTATTACTTGAACTGCATCCATTTGGGATATTAGATTCTAACGTAATTTGGCATGTAATATGACAAATGGTCCAACAGGGGGAAATACTGGGATGTAATTTGACACATGATTGAACAGAGGAAAAAGCTTACAATAGGAATATTTTCTGAAAATGTGGGGCATATCATTATAATTCCCTTTCAGGCTTAGGACTTGCAGTAGACTGGGCGCTATGCTAGTCTTCAGGTGACCTGGGTGCTATGGTTTGAATTCCAAAATTTATCTTGAAAGTTAAGCTCCAGTGCAATAGTATTAAAAGTTAGGGCATTTAGGAGGTGATTAGGTCATGAGGGCTCCTCCCTTGTGGATGGGATTAAGGCCCTTATAAAAGAAGCTTCACATAATGCTTGGCCCTTTTTGCCCTTCCTCCTTCACCAGATGAGGACATAGCATTCAAGGAGCCATCTGGAAAGAGAGATGTAGCCCTCACCAGACCCCAAACCCTCCTGCACTTTGATTTAGAACTTCCTACCCTCCAGGACTATGAGCAATAAATTTCTGTTGTTTACAAATTGCTCAGTCTCAGGTATTTTATTGTTACAGTACAAACAGGGTAAGAACACTGGGTTTTAATTTGGGCTCTGCAGCTGGTAGAATGGCCTTGGTAGAGTCATATCATCTTTTAGGAACCTCACTTTCTTCATCATAAAATGAAGGAAATGAGCAAGATAATCCCTGGGGACTGAAGATACTATTCATAAGCACCATAGAACTATTGTGAGAATTAAATGACGTACATACCTCAAATGGATTTGCCAGACTTAGTGTGTGATATGTTAATTTGTGAGGCAGCTGGGTAGAGTGGAAGGAACTTAAGAACATATCCCAGTATATTCTGAGAAATTATTTCTTTATCATCTTTGATGGGAAATGGCTAAAAAAATTTTAAATTCTGTCCATTTACCATAAAAATGTGAAATCCTACATGACAGCCTTTGGATGTGAAATGTGACACATAGTAGGTATTTTCATGGTGGATGAAAGAATTCTTTCACTGTCATTTTTCTTTCCTGAATATCAACACAGTCAACATTGTTAGCTGTCTAAACTGAAATTTCACATATCGAAAGAATAAGCATTTATCTTATGTAAAAAGAGGCAATTCAGAGTCAAAAATAAAGTAGTAGAATACTTACCACTTGACAGATCTTTGTTAATAGCAGCAATAAAATTTTCCAAGACTACTGAAATTGTTGTCTATAGAAGTTTTGAGGAGATGGAATAACCTAATTTAACAGTATGCTTGTTGGTAGTTGTGAAACAGAATCATTGGGACTAACAGATCAGAAAATTCTACTCACTCATCTAACATGCTTTTGGTACTTCTGTAGGCAGATGCTTCTTGATTTTTTAAATTTATACTCAAGCATTACCTATTTCAGTTAAGATCAGTGGGGTTGGGAAAAAAATTTGCTTATCGCTATTGGCCATACGTGGTCATAACTCTGTGAACAATCACCACATCTTTTCTCAGGGATGGAAAATACTTTTTAAAACCAGAACTCAGTATTTGTCCAGATAAGTTCCTTGGAATGCTAATAGGTGTTATAAGATAAAAGTGTTGTCTGGTCAAGTAAGTTTGGGAAATGCTGGAGGTTTCTTTATTGAAAAAATTCTCATAGCCTTTGATGTGTTGGGCATGGATTGGGATCAGTTTTTTTTTTTTTTAAACTGTGAATCACTTTGTTATAAGCATCTCATAGGATTAACATTCTGCTGTAATCACATTAGTAAGTGCCCTGATAGCCGGAGATTATGAAGTTAACCACACGCTGTATGGGGATCAGAACACCAGTGTAGGAGTAGTCTGCCCTCACAATGGTGCAGATACCTAATTAAATAAGTTGAAAGATCAAATTCTTAGGTGATCTCTTGATAATACACAGTTGAATTTTGTCTTGTATTACATCGTGGGTTGTTTTTAATTTTAAACTTTATTAGAATTAGTCCTACCTATTTTTTTTTTCAAATGGAGACCTTGGTTTATGACAGAAAGCCATCAGCATTGCCCACATATTATTCAAAACACAAATATTTTCACAGTACTTGGAAACTAGTTTGGCGTTTAGACCAGCCTAAAGCCTGATATACCACTACTGTGAGATTCCGTGTCTACTGATTATTATTTCTGGAGGTCAATTTTCTATCGTTTCACATCTTATCACTTATATAAAATTGTTAACACTTGGCGTTTTGGGAAGACCTTAAATCAAGATAAAGCTTGAAATGAATTTAGATTAAAAGTGAGTGGAAGTTACTTGGGGAGCAATAATTTCTAAAAGCCATAGCTTCTCCCCGGTTCCTGGGGTGTGTGTGTGTGTGTGTGTGTGTGTGTGTGTGTGTGTGTGTGTGTGTGTGTGTGTAAGAGAAAGAAAGAAGTTTCATGATTCTCTGGCTCATGTGAGTTGGCTTTAATGCCCTGAAAGTGAGGCTTTGGTTCTGTTTCCCCACGCTGGGGGAACAGCTGTGGTAAAAAGACTCTGCCACTATTACCCAAGTGGCCATGATTAAGTTGCTTCACTTCTTATCTTGATTTCCTCATCCATAAAATAAAGCTAATAATACTGTGTCTCAAGGTTGTTGTGAGAATTAAAGGCCATCTCACATGTTTTATACTAGGGGCTCCCTAAGGGGTAGCTATTATTATCCTTAAAACAATAGATCACAGTATATATGTTTAATAGACTTGAAGTTCGTCATCATTATTTGACAAATTGAACTCTTTGCTGCCACAGCCATACTATCAATTTTTTTCTTTAGATATTTGCATTTGCCATCCATATTATGTAGACTTCTTAGTATCTGGCAGAATTGTCACTTTAATGATATATTTAACAACATTTTTAAAAAAGCTTTTCTCATTATTCATATATAGTAGAGTAATGTTTAAATTTTTACATTAAACACTTCCTTCCTATTTCAAGGTTTATAATATCTGGTTAAAAATTGTTTCTTGAGCATAATTTTTCTTTTTACGGAATCTTAATTAAAAATTAAATTTTACTATCTTTAGTTGAAATGAAAGAAGTAAATCATTTTGTATCTCTGAATGAATTGCAATTTCATTCTTACAGTACCTTAGGGTAAATTGAACAAAAGTTAAAAAAGAATTTTCATGAATTGAGACATACACAAATGATCTGGGAAATTAAACAACTATCAACTTTATTATTTTTGCCATAGGTAAATCTCTACTGTCTGAAACAGGAGTTAATGCGAGATTTATTTTATTTTATGAGACTCTCAAACGCATGTCTGTTATTAATCAATTTCCTTGCAATTTTGTTTGAAGATTAAAGATTGTTTAGAAGGCATCATCTACCTATTATTACTTACAAATATGAATACCAGATAAAAAGTCTAAATAAAATTAATTTTAAGTCCTAATATTAGTTCTAGCCCACACATATACCAAAGAGTGTGAAACGGCTGAATAAGGAAAACTAAGTTTTATGTTTACACAATTTTAAAGTCAATAATGCTTTCAAGTAAGTTATCTATACATAATCTTGAAAAGAAATATCTTTTAGAATATCTAAAATAAAAATAGATGATTAAGTGGGATATTTCACATGAGTTAGTGGTTGACGAAGCCTTTGGAAAGTATATTAAAAAATAAATCATGTATATAATAGCAAACTAGACTCTATATTTAATTTTATGGTTAGCTGCTCAAAATTTCATGATTTGAGCTTATAGTCCTTAAGTCAAATAATGTATTCGAAGGGTATGAGCATTTGAAATACTGTGCAAGTGTCACTAGAAAACTATTTTTTCCATTTTTAAAAGAAAAAAGTAAATTTTTATTCTAGGGTATAAAATATGGAAAGTCATAATAGGTCAATTCTCTGCTCTGTAAATAGTTTCCCCCTGATACTTAACTGTGCCACATTATTCTAAATTCTTTCAGGCAAATTCATAGAAATTGTTCTAAGTGTCTAGAAGTTCATCAAGCTTCTTTTAATCAAGTCCCCGAAATGTTCTGCTTTTATTTACCAATATCCATGCCCAATGCGAGATTGTAAATTGAGAAACTACAAAGTTGTAACAAAAATAATATGTTGAGCTGAACCATGCCTTGCTTTTGTAAGTTGAGCTTGTTTCTCTGGCAATAAGATGTTAGACAATAAAGTATGCATCTGAAAGCATATAGCTACGGAGGAAGTGGGGAGCATAAAGTTCAGGAGTGTCACCTCGACTCTTTCAATGGCATCTTTGCCCCCATTAATAAGGTGTGACATTGTTAACACGAGGGCAAAAATTCAAGCTGTGATGAATCCAAGTCCATTCAAAATATTTCTTTTAATACTAACAAAACATATTGCTTTAATAGCATTAATTGGTATTAGTTGCACATGGCAGAAATTTCATGCACTGTTAATTCTAGCACTACACTGGAACACTGAAATTATGTGTCCTTGGAACTAAGTAAATCTTTTTGGCTGTATGACTGAGAAGAGAAAAACCAGTTATTTTAGGGACCAGTCCTGAATTATTGCCTTAGTGAAGGCTCAGTGTCCAAAAATGGGAAGTTGTATAAAGCTAAGGTCCCAACCCCCAGGCCACGGACTGGTACCCATCAGTAACATCACTGCATAAGCTCCGCCTCCCTGTCTGATCGGCATTGGCATTAGATCCTTATAGGAGCATGAACCCTACTGTAAACTGTGCATGCGAAGGATCTAGATTGCGCGCTTCTCATGAGAATCTAATGCCTGATGATCTGAGATGGAGCTGAGGCAGTGATGCTAGCGCTGGGGAGCAGCTGCAAATACAGATTGTCATTAGCACAGAGGTTTGGCTGCACAAGAAATGTAATGCTCTTGAATCATTCTGACACCATACCCCAGACCCGGTGCTTGGAAAAATTGTCTTCCATGAAACCACTCCCTGGTGCCAAAAAGGTTGGGGACCACTAGTATAAAGGATAGTCAAAGCACAAGGTGAGGAGAATAATGGAAAGTCTTTAATTTTCTGTCTTTAATTTTCTCAATATCTAAAGCTACTTCAAAAACTTTATTTGAATAAAATATATAAACTAAATAAATTGCCTAGCTATAGCCAGTTATCTATTTATGTCCCAAAAGGTCAAACTGTGTTTATCAAAGCCTTTTCATCTAACATGACATTGTAGACATGGTCATTAGTCTAAATATTTTTTATATATTTATCAGTTTTATGGCTGAATAACAATTCATTGATTTAAAATTATATTAACTATTTGCTCTCCATTTACTATTGAATATTTAGATAATTTTCATTTTATTTTTGCTATTATAAGTAACTGTGAAGCAAATAGTTGTCTTTATTTAGCATTTTTATTCTTTAGTGTTATCTCCTGAAATTCTAATTCTAGCAGTAGGATTATAGATGCAAATAGATCTAATTTAATCCATTATCATACAGTTCTTCCTCATTTTCTCTCCTTCTATGTATGTATCTGTTTTTTCTCATAGTGACAATTCTGGTTCCTTACTGCACTAATATATTCACTTAGTTATAGTTTACACAAAATAATTCTAGAATAAAAATATTGTTGTTACTAATAAGTCCTCTAGAGAAAAATCCAATATTTCTTTGCAGTTTTCTTTATTCATTAGACTATTTCTTACTAAGAATATATGTTCCAAGATTAATTATTATTATTAATTTGATTATTAAAATTATTTTCTGTAGTTACTAATTTTCCATACAGTTTTATTCATTTATTTATAGTTGCATGCAATTTCACAGATTCTGATTCTCTATTCCTTTTATTAATTTCACAGTTTGAAAGTATAAAATATTCACATGGTTCAAAATTCAAAATTATATAAATAAGAATACTCAAAGAAGTCTCATTCCCATCCATATTCTTTTTGTCAGGTTTTAGTCTGAAAATGTCATTTCTTAACACGCTCATGACTGTAGAATGACCAGACACACCAAAGTCAGGCAAGCACGAAAATGAAGTTTATTGAGGAAAGAAGGATAGGCTTACAGAGCAGGATACAGGTTTACAGAGCATGATACATATGCCACAGATAACCACTGGACCCATTGTTGTAACAAAGGGAGGGCAGAAGGAAGGGGCCAAAAAAAAGGGCTTAGTTATGGTCTGAATCTTGTTTTATAGTGCCCGCATTAAAACCTCCATAGTGGCTCAGCGGTCACCGTGGACCCACTTTGGACAGTTGGGAGTTTCATGACTGTCTTACTGCGCATGCGAGTTGTTCTGGGTCAGTTTCGGGCTCAACGGTATCTGTGCTCCTTGGCCCATGGGGTGGACTAGAGAGTCCTCTGCGTTCTTTTGCAGCTGGCACGCTAAGTGATGATCGGTAGATTCGTAGGGTATTGCCTCCTCCCCAGGTATGGCAGTCACCTGGGAGATTAGGGTGGGGCAGGACAAAGATGAGGGACTTCTTTCCAGGCGGGGCAACTACACCAAAGCAACAGCACTCACTTTAGTCCCGAGGCAACCCGGAATCCCTCGCTATCTACCTAACACTTTCACCCCATTCCTATTCACCTTCTGGTTTTCCTTTACCTTCTGTTTTCTGTTTGCAAAAATAAGGAAACACACACACACATCCAGTCCTCTCATATCATTTGATAAAAAGCCTGTCTTTTCTCGGTGATTTGAGCTGCCAGTTTTTTCAAAATATTTACAACATGTCCCTGTCTTTCTTATACAAAATGTAGCATTCTGTGCATATCCTTTTATAGGTAGGTTTGCCTGTTTCACTTAACCTGAGTACCACTCCAGATATGTCACAGGGATCTTTCTCATTCTTTTGTACAGCTGCATCTTTCTCTACTGCATGGAGATATTGTAGCTTTTTTCAATCAGTCTCCTGTGGATGAGCATTTAGGTTGTTTCCAGTATTTTGTTATGATGTATAAAGCTGCAATTAGAATAAAATTATGTTTTCCTTAACATATGCAGAGGTCTGGTTTCAGGGTAAATTCCTAGAATTGTTTTGCCAACATCTCCTTCACAGAATTTTTTGCCTTGCTTTGTTTTATTTTTACCATTTTCTACTCCCCCTTCAGTATATGAGGATCTTTATCTCCTCACTCCCAGCCCCACCACAAATATCTCAGTCAAGTTTTTTTTTTATCAGTTTGGTAAGAAATGTTATTAATATAGTTTCAACTTTCATTTCTCTTACTATGCGTGAAACTTAGCATCCTTTCATATGTTTAAAAGCTGTGTGTGGGTATGTGCATGTGTGTGTATACTTTTTTCATGAATGTGTTTTAGTTTGGGCTGCTATAACAAATTACAAAAATATTTCTCACAGTTTTGGAGGCTTGGGAGTCCATTGTCACGGTGCTGGCAGATTGGCAGATCTAGTGTCTGGTGAGGGCTTACTTCCTGCTGTGCATATGGATGCCTTCTCTTTGAATTTTCACATAGTGGAGAATAAAGAGAGGGAGAGTTAGTTCTCCAGTCTCTTCTTCTGAGGGCACTAATCCCATCATGAGGGCTCCACCCTCATGACCTAATTACCTTCCAAGGGCCACCTCCATCTACCATCACACTGGGGATTAGGCTTCAGCATGTGAATTTCTAGGGGATACATTCAGCCCGTAGCAGAGTGTTTGTGTATTTTACAAATTTTTCCATCCAGAGTTTGATCTTTTTTCTTGATTTTTTTAGAGCTCTTTATATATTAGGAGAATAAGTTCTTTATCATAGAGGTATAAAAATATTCTCCCAGTTTGCTTTTTGCCATTTGATTTTGCTTATGATGCTTTTTTTGCCATGGAAGTTTTTATTTTTACATAGTCAATTTATCAATATTTTCTTTTATTGCTTTTGGATTTTGAGTCACAGGTGATGTCTTTTTCCATAGCTAGTTTGTAAAGAAATTCACCCAGAGATTTTTTTCTAGGAGGGTTTTGTGTTTTTATATTTAGACTTTATAAATCTTAGAGTTTTTTTCTGTTGTTTTTCAAGGTATGAACCCAGTTTTACGTTTCTAACTTGCCATTCTTTTGTCCCAACACTATTTAAGTCTACCTTTTACCCTAACGTGGTATTTAGTTGTTCCAATATCATTCATTCATTCATTCATTTATTTATTTTTTATTTCAGCATATTATAGGGATACAAATGTTTAGGTTACATACATTGCCTTTGCTCCAATATCATTTATTTAAAAATACAATTGTATCTATTTTTATATACTATTCGGTTGTGACAACACCATTTATTAAAAAAAAAATCTGTCTTTTGTACTACTTATTAAAAAGTCCAACTTCTGAACAAGTGGGTTAAGATACCACCTTTTTCATGTATTATGTTCTCATGCATACATGGGTCTATTTCTGAACTTTTCTATTTCATTGTTCAGTCTGTCTATTAATGCCTACCGTAATACTTTAAATCTAGGTTGTATAAAAGAAAAGTGGATTCTTATTCTGCAATAACAAAAAATAATCAGAAGTTATCATTTTTATCAACCCATTATATCCATTAAATTTTACTCTCAACACTGTTCTCTTCTTTCCTTGTAACAACCATTTCCCATGGAATAACCTGTTGTTTGTTCATTTAATGTATTTTATGTAGCTGCAGAATGCCATTTTCTAGTTTAAAAAAATTAATTTTTTCATTTTATTTTTTCAAATCCGTAGGAAATTACAAACAAAATCATTACTAATTAAATAATTGGCATGATCTCATAGATTTGGTCACAAAGTTCAGAAAATAAAAATAAGAAAAGAACACTTGTGGTTACTGTGTCTTGTAAATTGCACTTTTGGAAATCTATGGCATCATAAAGTTGTTCATTCTAAAATTTCTGAGTGCATTTTATGTAAAAATAACTCCTGTGCGTTATTCATGTTGACAGGCCCTTTAAATAGCCATAAAGCATGTGGGAGCAGATTAATGCTGCATCTGCCCTGTGCTTTTTATTTTTATTTTTTTTTCCAAGCCAAATTGTATCCAACTTTATTAAAGATGCTTTTCATAAACAATCATGGTATTTCAAGCAGGACATGGGCAGACAATCGTTAACAGTATACAACAACTTTCAAACTCCCTTCTTCAATGGTCTACCAAAATCAGACAGCTACTATAAAACCCAATGAAGTCTTCATTTGATGCTCTGAACAGGGAAAGTTTAGAGTGAGGGTTGACATTTCACATTTAGC
>CAUYSK010073464.1:0-47981 GCA_963575035.1 Avahi laniger | reverse complement strand
CTAGCTCACAGCAACCTCAAACTCCTGGGCTCAAGCAATCCTCCTGCCTCAGCCTCCCGAGTAGCTGGGACTACAGGCATGCGCCACCATGCCTGGCTAATTTTTTCTATATATTTTTAGTTGTCCGATTAATTTCTTTCTAATTTTAGTAGAGACAGAGTCTCGCTCTTGCTCAGGCTGGTTTTGAATGCCTGAGCTCAAACAATCTGCCCGCCTCGGCCTCCCAGAGAGCTAGGATAACAGGCGTGAGCCACCGCGACTGACCTGGGGAGTTTAATCCATGTAAATTTAAAGTAATTACTGATAGAGAAGGACTTACTATTGCCATTTGTTAATTATTTTGTCTTGTAATTTTTTTGACTTCCTTTTCCTTTCTTGCTGTCTTCCATTGTGTTTTGGTGTTTTGTTAATTTTTTTTATAATGACATGTTTTGATTCTATTCTCATATCTTTTGTTTATCTTGTATAAATATTTCTTTGTGGTTTATAAAACATAACAACTTATTTTGAGTTGATAACAACTTAATTTCAATCACATACAAAAACTCTATTACTCCCCTCTGCGTTTTATGTTACCGATGTCACAAATTATACCTTTTTATATTGTGTATCCATTAACATATATTTATAGTTATAGTTTTTAAATACTTTTTCTTTTAACTTTTAAACCAGAATTAAAAGTGATTTATGCACCACTGTTACAGTGTTATGGTATTCCGCATTTATCTATATACTTACCTTTACCAGTAAGCTGCGCACTTTCATGTTACCATCTGGTGTCCTTTCATTTCAACTTGAGAAAATTCTAGTATTTCTTATAAAATAGAACTAGTGGTTATGAACTCCCTCAGCATTTGTTTTCCAGGGAAATTCTTTATCTCCCTTTTATTTTTGAAGGACAGGTTTTCCAGTTACAGTAGTCTTGATTTAGTATTTTTTCTTTCAGGACTTGGGATATATCATCCTATTTTCTTTTGGCCTGCAAGGTTTCTGATGAGAAGTATACTCATAAACTTATGGGGACTCCCTTCCACATCATGAATCACTTTTCTCTTGGTGCTGTCAAAATTTTCTTTGTCTTTGACTTTTGTCAATTTGACTATAATGTATCTTAATGTGGAAGCTTTGCATTCTTCCTAGTTGGAATCTGTGGAGCTTCTTGAATCTGAATGTTCATTTCTTTCCCCAGATTTGGGAAGGTTTTGGCCATTATTTCTTCAAATAAGCTTTTTGCCTTTGTTTTCTTTCTGTTTCTCTTCTGGTAGACCCATATGCACATATTATTGTTTTGCCTGATAGTTTCCCTTAAGACCCTTAGGCTTTCTTCACTCTTCTTTATTCTTTTTTACTTTTTGCACCTCTGATTGGATAATTTCAAATGACCTGTCTTCAAGTTTTCTGATTCTCTCATCTACCTGGTTATATCCACTGTTTAAGCTCCTACATTGAATTTTTCAACTCAGTTATTATATTCTTCAGATCTAAATTTCTGCTTGGCTCTTTATGTATATATTCTAACTCTTTGTTGATATTCTCATTTTTTTTCAAGCATTATTTTTCCCAGCTTGTTGAGAATGTTTATGATGATTATTTGGAATTCTTTGTCAGGTAATTCATATACCTCTGTTTCTTTGTGGGTGGTTTCGGGAGATTTATTTTGTTTCTTTAATTGGATCACATTTCCCTATTGTCTCTTATGCCTTATAAATTTGTTTTGGAATATAACTGGCTTCACACAGGGAAAAGTCTTCATCAGTCAGTGTAGGTAGAAATTTTGGGGGCTTCTCAAACCTTTTCTGTGGGTGTGTCGTCTCCACTGAAGCTGTGAATTCAAATTCTCATTTGGAGGAATTTGCTGCTCTCTTCTTTTCATGGCTTGTAATCTCTTACTTCCTTTGGTGTCTGTCCATGGCATGGCAGGTTCTTTGGATCTGCAGCAAGCTACCCAGCTGTCCTCTGTTTTCTGTGCCCCTCAACCCTGCAATTTCTAGAGTATGCTGGGTCCTGTAAGTGCTCAGCTGAGTTGGGTAAGAAAGAAACCAGTCCCTAGGGAAGCCCCTGAAAAATCAGAATGTTGGATTCATGTTCTGCTCTTCTCCCCCCTCCTCAGAGGGAATGGACATCAAGTTGCATCAGCCTCTTTCTACTGCACTGTGGGTCCTTTGAAGTAACAGCAAGCCATCCAACTTTTTAATTCTCAGTAGATCCTAGGAGTCTAAAGTATGCCAGATCCCATCAGTACTCTGAGTTATGTCAGACAGAAAACCATTCCTTTAGGTATTCCCCCAAAAGCCAGAACATTGAATGCATGCCCCAACTCTTTCCCTCTCGAGGGAGATGTCAGAAGTTGCAAGTGTGTGACCATTCTGTGCTGATTCAGAGGGAGGAACTATGGTGACAAAGTCCTCTAAACCATTGCCTTTTTTCTCAGTGGTCCCCAACCTGGTTCCCTTTCTAGTCAGCATTTGGATTCAGGAAAGACAGAAAACAGCCTCTTGGTAGCCACCTGAAAATTCTGAATGTGGGACTTACATTTCAGTCTTCTCTTCCCCTCCCCACAGAGAGTCTGGGAGCTTGGAGTTTTCTCACGATTTTTCTGTGCTGAGTAGGCAGAGGGATTATGCTGAATCAGTACCAAAAATTTTCTTACTGGCTTTGATGTGACTGGTGTCATGTTCTCTCTTCTGGTGCAGGAACCTCTTAACTGATTTCTGCATTTCTCACAAAGGGGCATTAGTCTTTGTATTATTGTTGAGTCAGTGTCTCTATGGAGGGACGGAGGGTCTTCCTATTATACCATCTAGAGTGCTCCAGACTCTCTATTCTGTTATATTGGTTTCTTTGTCTATTTTTACATCAATACACCACTGTCTTAATTCATGTAGCATTATATTCAGTAGTGGAAATTTTCCAATTTGTTTTTCTTTAAGAGGTCTTAACTACTATTGACCCTTTTTATTTCTATATAACATTTAAGTTAGCCAGTTTCCACAGATCCACCTGCTGGGATTTTGTTTGGAATTGTATTGAATCTGTAGATCAACAATGGAAATAGACATCTGTACAATATTGATTCACATACATGAACATATTGCATCTCAATATTTACTGAGGGCTTCTTGATTTCTCTCAGTAATATTTCATAGACTTTTTGCTTTCATTCATTAGATATTTTTCTAAGCTGTTAGATGTTTTTTAATGTTATTGTAAATGTCCCTAGATTTAAACTTTAAAATTTAAATTTTGTTTGTTGCTAGTATATAGACATAAAACAGATTTTATTCTGAATTGAGGGAACAATTTTAATGTTTATCTATAGATTCTTTGTGATTTTTTCATACCTATCATGTAATTTGGAAAAATGATCATTTTAGTTTTTCTTCTAATCTTTTTCTTATTTTTTTCTTGCTTTGCCTTCTTACAATAGCTAAGATGGTGATGATTAGAAGTGGTGACAACAGACATCCATATTTCATCCTCATTCTCAGAAGTAAAGCTTTCAATATTTTACCATTCACTATGATGTTTGCAATAGGATTCACAGATACCTTTTTACATAATAAGCTCTTTCCATATATTTCTAGTATGAGACAAATTTTCTCATGAATAAATGCTTAATTTAATAAAATCATTTCCTGCATTTACTGAGATGATCATATGATTTTTCTAATTTAATCTTTTGGTGTAGTAAATTACATTGATTTTCAAATGTTAAATCAGCCTTGTATTGCTGGAATAAACCTAATTTGATCTCAATATATTATCCTTTTCACATATCTCTGCATTTTGTTAATATTTGCATAGGATTTTTACATCTTGAATCCTTATCTTAGGATCCGTTTCTGGGGAAACTTACTTTAAGACAGAGTATATAATATAGGATGAATTCAGCTTCAAATCACTAAAATCTTAGTCGTGCTTGAACAAATAGTGGGGTTACTTCTCTTACATACAAAAATTATCGTGCTTAGAGTTGATAAGAGTTTATTCATTTGCTTAGTGATGCCATCAGGAACCTAGTTTCCTTTTAACCTTTTTCTCTACTACTTTTTTTTTTTTTTTTGAGACAGAGTCTCACTCTGTTGCCCGGACTAGAGTGCCGTGGCGTTGGCCTAGCTCACAGCAACCTCAAACTCCTGGGCTCGAGCGATCCTCCTGCCTCAGCCTCCCGAGTAGCTGGGACTACAGGCATGCGCCACCATGCCCGGCTAATTTTTTCTATATATTTTTAGTAGTCCAGATAATTTCTTTCTATTTTTTTTAGTAGAGATGGGATCTCACTCTTGCTCGGGCTGGTCTTGAACTCCTGAGCTCAAACAATCCGCCCGCCTCGGCCTCCCAGAGTGCTAGGATTACAGGCGTGAGCCACCGCGCCCGGCCTGAAACTAAATTTTATTTTTTAAAAAATAAAATACAGCTGGGCACAGTGCCTTAATTTAAACAATTAGGAAATATCTAACGAGAACTTTTCAATACTATTAAGTTATTAGCATACTTGGTAGTTCAAAAATTTTCCACTTGGTTATTTCCTTTTAAATAAATTAACAATGACAGTCATGTAAATTATGTTTCAAAAATTTCCCCAAATAGGAGGTTGGGTTAAAAGAAAAGCACACCCACACTTCAGAGGATGCGGGGCTTGTGAGGCAGGGAGAAGAGTTACTGTGACTAATTTATTAGTGCTGGCTTGCTAACTGGTTTATTTGTAGACATCTAAATATGATCGTGTTCATCATTTTCATATTTGGGTTTTCTTGTGTATATTTAAAACCCTAACTTTGCTGATTTTAAGATTCCTCTTGTATATTCAGTAACATTTACTACATATCTGCCATTATTTCTGTATAGTTGATTAAAGTTTATTATTTCTATGTAGTCGATTAAAGTGTTTTGTTAATACTGCCTTCATTTCTAGGATTTGTTCTCAATTCATTGGTTACTGAATACCTGACTTTCATTTCTGGCTTTTGTGCACTCTAGTTATAGCTTTTTCTTTGAAGTTACGATATGCGATTTAAAAAGTTGGTCATAATATGTTTCTAGAAATTGAAGGAGGAAAGAGTAAAAGTAAATTAACTATCAGATTATTGATTCTGAAGCAAACTTTGTTAAATTTGCTGTATCCAGTATTCTTTATATTAGTACAGAAGTAATGAATCTGCATATCATACTAAATAAATTATATATTTTTAAAAAGCCAATAAAACGGCAAGACATCAGGATCTATTTGAGAGGTATTCTACCTTCTAGTCCTGCTGCTTTAACCTTACTGTTTGTGACAACTTTGGGTAGAGATATTACTGAAGATAAAACTGGTCTTGCTGCCTCTGTAGATGATAATTTTTCCAATGGAACATTCATCCAGTTTGTATTTTACATAATTTTTTAAAAGCAGATGATGTTTTCTGTGTAGGAGCCAATTGTTTTTTAAACTTAGGTTATAATTACTATGAAAACAGTGAATGTTTCTGAAAAGAAAAAAATATTGCCTTTCCATAAAACTACAAATAGGAATTTTTACCCTTGCAATTGAAAGAATGGTCCTTTATTCAAGTCTTTGAGACCTGAGATTCAGGAAGGTTGTGATATACTGGAGAAAGTTTATAGCTACAAGGAGCTGAATCTTAACTTAAAGGAAAATAGAATGCTTTGCAACAGTTAAAGTAACAGGGAGTAAAATAATTTAAAACATATATTGCTGTCAAATACATTTTTTTCCTTGTAGGCTGGCCCCGGCAAGAAAATGTAACATGCAATTTAAGCATATTGTATCTTACTAAGAAGTTAATTTAAAAAAAAAAAAGTCCCCTTCAGTTGGCTTAGGGCCATAAGCCTAAAAGACACAGTCCCAAATGCCATAATCCCTAATGTCGAAATCCTGAAAGATCAAAATCCCTAAAGTCTAAAATCCCAAAAAACATAAGCCTGAAAAATCAAAATCCAAAAAATATAATTCTGGAAAAAGTAACATAAAACTTTTAAAAGATGTTTATTTATATTTTTAAAAGGGGATTTATTTGAGAAACATAAAGACACCACAGAACACTTCATACTTTATACAGGTCACTTTATACAATAAAATAAATAGGCAATAATATACATATTTTTGCAAGCATAAACAAGCATAAACAAGTATAATATACATATTTTTGCAAGCATAAACAATATACATAATTTTGCAAGCATAAACAAGTAATGATGGTCACATGGGTATAACAGTTATGAGCAGACAAACCGTATTCATAAAGAAATAGGTCAAAATTGCAATGAATATCACTATGGTTAGTAATTGTGTGCACCCAACTTCATAACTGCAATCATCTGAAATACTATGATGGATAGTCCAACTAAGTCTTTTGAAGAGATCAGTCGAAAATCATGATGGGTCACCACTACATATACAGTCACCCAAAGAGTTGAGATCTCAAGAGATTATGTTTGTCACAAATGTAGATGTACAAATAGGACAGTTCTTCATTTATTGAGGACGTTGTAATGTTTACTTTTGTGGAGTCAAATTTGTGAAAAAATGCATCAAGCTAATTAGAACTCTCTAAAAGTCTTTGCAAAATTTATACCTTTAGTACTGGAAATGATGCAAAGATGAAATAGCCTAGTGAATTGGTGCTATGTGTGAAGGGGCAGAAGTAATACATGGTTGAATAATTTGGCAGAGGAGATTTCTTGTATTAATATTTTTTGCCTGCATTTTTACTTCTGTAATCTTCTAAACACTCGCAGTTATGTTTGGTGAGTATTGTGGTCTACGAATTTTTCAAGTATTTGCTGTCCATTTGAAAGTCGGATGATTGCTCAGCCATTGCAATTAAATGATTTCTGCTTTCACAGCACCAGTAATAATTAGCTCTTAAACTTTTATCTCTCACCATTAAGTAGCCTAGTACACTTAATTTATCAAAGCCTTTTTTTGAGGGAACAATTTCACAAATCTCTTCCACTGTATTGGAAGGAATACAGTAAGAAGTAATGGTACTTGGCTTCTCTAATACCAAATCTGTATTAGTCTGGGTTCTCCAGAGAGATAGACCAATAGGATATATATATAGATATGTAAGATGGAATTTTTTAGGCGAATTGGCTAACAAGATTATGGTGGCCGAGAAGTCCCATAACAGGTTGTGTGCAAACTGGCAATCCTGGGGATTCTGTTAGCATGGCTCAGTTAGTAACTGAGTTAAAGCTCGTACTGTTCACCACAGGACAGCCGGTAATTTGAGAGGCAAGATGTTGGGGCAAGGAAAGTGACTTCTGTTCCGAGAGCTAGCAAACCAAGAAGATGGTGGACTGATGTCCTAAAGAACCATCTTAAATTAGTATGAATTTTAGTTCCTTTTTATCTTAAGGGAAGGGGAAAAGGGGGGCTGGGTTGCAAGTCGTAATTGAGGACTGCAGACATCTGGGCATCAGCAGAGGTCCAAGGAAGTTGTAAAACTTCCCTGTTCTTGGTCAGTTAAATTTGGAGGACGAAGGTTGGGTCAAGATATTGCTACAAATCTTTAACATAGTACTATTAGTTGTGTGTATGCTTTTCTTATCTCCTCAGGAGTTAGTTTTGGGAAGGGGACGGTTTTCTTTCTTCTAGCCCATCTTTTTTTATAGCCTATGTACAGAGCTAAGCCGAAGCTTTTAACCTAAAGGATTACCACAGGGGGTCAGAAGCAAAATGAAGCTACTTATGCTAAGACTCCCTTCCATGTTACAAGTCCAAGACAGGAGACCTCAATAAGGCCTCAGAACCAGGGAAGCTCTGTCTGAGGGACCCTGGAGAGCAGCCAGTTTAAGTCCTGGAGCCCAAAGAAAGGCTGGCAAGCCTGAAGTTTTGATGTCCAAGGCAGCAAAAGAAAAGCCCATCCCAGCTCTCAGAGAGAGACCAACATTCCTGTATTTGCTCTTTGCGGGCCCCTGGCTAATTAGATGGTACCCACCAACATTAAGCAAGTCTTCCTCTACCTAGTCCATTCAGATTCACACACTAATCTCCTTTGGAAACACCCTCACAGACATACCCAAAATAATATTTTAACAGGTTTCTAGGTATTCCTTAATTCAATCAAGTTGACACCTAAAATTAAGTCCACAAGTCCACACCTTGTCAACTTTGTGCCCATATGCATCTCCTTAAACCATACTTAATTTCCAAATACAAACAATAACAAGGCAATAGTTCCATCTAACATGATGCAACTAATACGATACAACTATCCTGCGAACAACCAAAAATGTACTGATTCTTTCCCTAGTGTTTACTTTGGGGAGTTCAACATTTCAGAGTTTTAATCTTTCAGGATTGTGATTTTCAAGATTTTAGATGTTAGGGATTTTGATCTTTTCAGATTTCAACATTAGGGATTGTGTTTTTTGGGATTATGATCAGCACTACTTCAGTTAACACAGTATGGAAATTTAATTAATACAGTAATTTTCATTTTGTTGGCATACCCTTTATATTCTTCTAGAACTTCAAGCAAATTCTTTTTTCATTTACTGGTTTATTATAAAGGGTATTACAAAGGGTAGAGATGAAGAGATACGTACAGGGAAAGGTATGTTTGGGGAAACTGGCTCCGGGAACTTCCATGCCCTCCCAAGGTATGCCACCCGCTAGGAACCTTCACATGTCCTCCTATCCAGAAGCTCCCCAAACCCAGTCCTTTAGAGTTTTTATGGAGGCTTCATTACATAGACACCATTGATAAAATCATTTGCCAATGGTGATCAACTTAACCTTCAGCCCCTTTCCACTCCCTGAAGGTTGAAGGGTTGAGCCTGAAAGTCCCAAACTTCTAAGCATGCTTTTGTCTGCCTGGTGACCAGCACCCATCCTGAAGCTACCTAGGGGCTGCCAGCCATCAGTAAGTCAACTCATTAACATACAAAAAAGCCTTCAAGCATACTTTTTTTGGTTATTAACGGAGGTAAAATTCCCAGACTAATTACACAAGTTTTTTTTTCCCCCCACAATGTTTACTTTAATGTGACTTTGTATTCTAGGAGCAGCATGCCATGCAGGAAAGACCACTGTCAAATTTAGAAATAGTAGTTTTGTTTTGGGCATGCCTTAGCACTTCATTTCCACTCCCTACCATTCTCCAGGCCTCTTTCCCAAGTACCCAATGTTCTCGAATTTCTGTGAATACACTTTGCATCCTCACTCAAACGTCCTATCCTGTAAGTACAAAGAAACTCTCAGCTGGTGAAGAAAAGTATCTAATTTATGATGCTGTGTGACTGTATCTCAAGTAGATAAGATTTCAAACAGATAATAAAAATGGGGAAACATGGGTAAGTTGGGGAATTTGGAGTAGAAGGATCTCCAAAGAGACAAACCACTGTGTTGCTCTGTTGCTGTTGAGTCCAGCATTTTGTTATAGTTGTTCCTGTATTCTTGAGCTAATAGTTTCTCTGAAAGCTTGAACTCATTTTTTATTTTTGATCTACTCCCCCATTACATTAGCAGCAAAAGTTCATGGTGTAAACAAATAGGGTAAGACTGGAGCCTTTGGTATGTATGGTTTTGTGAATTCAGTATTCTAGTTGTGCATCATCATTCTAGTTTTTTCTAGCTATTAAATGAACTAATAATTACTTTTTTCTCACTTAAGTGATGTGTTTAATTTCTAATCTTAATTCAAATAAGGATCCAAGTTTTTAGGAAAAAAAAACTACTGCAGTAAATACAATAAGTTGTCAGTCCTTTGTGACTTAAATATATATGACATGCTCTTAATGATGGGTTCAGATCAATCGTGATTAATATCAGTAAACTTTTTTTTAGTCATCTCATTCAGTAACTCACTTGATTAAATCTCTAGATTGTAAGGCCTGACCACTTAATTCTTGAAAATTTACATATCCACAGCCAGATCTTAAACTAGAGGTCTGTTGGATAAACCTATTCTGTGGTCAAATATTTGATACTCACTGATGACTTAATATAGTTTAATGCTCTTGGATCAAAAGCTGCTTTCACCAATTAGATGTTTACCTATACCAGCAGTTGTAACATTAAATACCTACAGACTCTAGACATGTAAAGTAAATTAATGACTAGGATAGGGAAAGGACAGTGGGAAAGTAGAGAGTTCTTACCCTGATTGATCAACTGCTATCTGTCTGCTTATTGCTGCCATGTGGGAATGCTGGCTGGTATTGTTAAATCTTCTGATTTTTCAAGAAAAATGAGAAATTCAAGTTTTTATATGTAATGTCTCAATCGTAGATATTGGCAACTAATTCAAAAAGTCTGGGGGGGCCGGGCGCGGTGGCTCACGCCTGTAATCCTAGCTCTCTGGGAGGCCGAGGCGGATGGATTGTTTGAGCTCAGGAGTTCGAGATCAGCCTGAGCAAGAGCGAGACCCCGTCTCTACCAAAAATAGAAAGAAATTAATTGGACAGCTAAAAATATATAGAAAAAATTAGCTGGCACATGCCTGTAGTCCCAGCTACTTGGGATGCTGAGGCAGTAGGATTGCTTGAGCCCAGGAGTGTGAGGTTGCTGTGAGCTAGGCTGACGCCATGGCACTCACTCTAGCCAGAGCAACAAAGTGAGACTCTGTCTCAAAAAAAAAAAAAAAAAAAAAAAGTCTGGGGGATAAAACCCTAAAGACTATATGAGCCAAACAAAATATGCCTGGGTAATTTATTGCTGGATATTTTGAGCATTTTGTACTTTGCCAGAAACAGTACATGAAAAACAACTCTCCCAGAGTGGATTTTGATTCTTTATGATTCTTCTACGGTCTATGTGCTTCCCTGCTTTATTTGCCTGGAAATTGTACTCTACTGAATGCATCTGGAAAGAGGGTTGTGTAAATGGTACTAGAAGGGAAACAACTCAGGCTGCTAAATTGACCTTAAGCAAAGAGTCATTAAGATAAAGATACCTAACTGGCAGATACGTAGAAATCTCTTAACTGTCTTCCTGGCCTGTATTTCTGCTATAGGCATCTTTGCTTTGCTTAATTTATCCTGACGTCTCAGATTTTTAACCAGTATTCTAAGTTCCCTGAACTCTATAAACATTGTATATGTCCAAAGGTAATTTTATGAATATTTCCTTGGAAGGATAGAGGAGAACAAATTAGATAACACTAGCTGGCAACAATATTAACTTAAAATTTAGATTACTATTTAAAGTTCTTAGAAAATACTTATGTCAAGATTAGTTTTTAGAATGTCAGTTTTCATGTTAATTTTCTGAATTGTATAAAAAATTCTTAAGTTTAGAATAATACATAGCCAGCCATATTAATCATTTTATTATTTTAGGAAGTTTAGTTCACTGTTGTCTTTCATGTAAAAATAGCCAAATTTTGAGTTTAAAATGAACATAACAATGAAGCATTTTTTAAATGTTTTAAAAATTGCTTTTATTAGAATAGTTTTAATTTTACAGAAACATGGTGAAGACAGTACAGTGAGTTCACATATAGCTCACAGGCAGTTTCCCATTAGTCATATTTTGCATTTGTGTGGTACATATGTCACAATTAATGAACCAATATTCATTTATTATTATTATTATTATTAACTAAAGTCCATGCTTTATTCAGATTTCCTTAGTTTTTATCTTAATATTTTTTTCTGTTCTAGGATCCCATCTAGGATATTCATTACATAGTCTACTCTGAGCTGTGATTATTTGTCAAACTTTTCTTGTTTTGATGACCTTAACAGGTTTTAGGAATAGTGGTCATATATTGTGTAGAATATCTCTCAATTAGAATTTGTCCTGTTTTTTCATGATTAGACTGGTATTACTGTTTTTTGGCAAGAAGACCACAGAGGTAAATACCATTGTCATGATATCATCAAAGGTATATATTGTCAACATGATTTAGCACTGTTAATATTTACCTTAGTCACCTGGTTTATTAGTGTTTGTCAGGTTTTTCCACTTGTAAAGTTATTCTTTAACCCCTCCCCCTCTTTCCATACTGTACTCTTCGGAAGGAAACCACTATGTGCACCCCATGCTTAAGGAGTGGATGTTATGCTCTGCCTCCCTGAGGGCAGAATCTAGATAAACTATTTGGAATTCTTCTACATGGGAGATTTTTCTCTTCTCCCCTATTTATTTATTCAGTCATTTATTTTACATCAGTATGGATTCATGGATATTTATTTTGTACTTCGCATTAGAAGCAGGTACTACTTTATTTTGTTGCTCAGATTGTTCCAGCTTTTGGCTCATACTCCCCGTGTGTGTGTGTGTGTGTGTGTGTGTGTGTGTGTGTGTGTGTATGTGTTAGAGGGACATTCTAAGTCTTTTGATTGTGAAAAAAAATTGTAAAACAAAGGTAACATTTCATATACAGTCCTTCCATTTTTACATCTGTGCTAATCATAATACCCCATAATAACTAACAAAATTCATTTATTATGTTTATGCTCTACTCTTAGCTTTCTTTTTTCAAGTACTTTCAGAGGTATTGGTGAACATTGTCTTGGGAGTGCACATTGTCAAGGAAGAAGATCCTAGAAGATTTTTAAATTCTTGGAGCAATGAAGATTGCCTATGCTTGCTTACAGTGAAATTTACCTGGAAATAAACTTCTTAGTCCAGTGGATATATGTTTTTAAGTAGTCTACAGAAAAGTATCTCCAAAGGAACATTTAAATAGCTAATAAACATCTTCGAAGCATATGTCTGTTTTACCTTTGAACAGTTTTAATATTTTTTGTGATATATAACACCCAGAAATTGGACTCTAATATTTAATCTGCCTATAGGGTTTTTGATATACTAGGAGCCAGTGAAGTCATTGGTTGGGATGAGGTCACTGGCGTCAGCATATCCATAGAAATGTACTGTAAACATTAGCATCCTTCAAAATTCAGTTCTAACAAAGTTTCCTTAGATACTGGAAGCATCCTTTAAGTCAGAGACACATAATACTTTTATTTGATTAGTTTTTCTTAGCCTGCCAGTACATAGTGTTAAGAGACTAGTGTACTAGTCTTTTCATTTTTTTCTTTACTATTTTTTTAAGTTATAAAAATAGCATTCTTGTTATTTAAAAATTGAAGCAATACAAACATACTATCTTCCTTATCCTGTTCCATTCTTTCCTCCAGAGATAACTAGTTAAAAAACTGAGTATCTTCATAGGTACTTTCCTATGTATTTAAACAAATATAATTCATTTATATGTGTATACTTAAATAGTGGATAATATAATCCATATTATTCTGTGTCTCACTTTTTTTTTAACCTAATAATATATCCTGGACATCATTTCATGTCTATATTCAAAGCTACTTCATTTTTTTAAAATATAACATTCCTTAGCATGGATATACCATAATTTATTAAACTATCTTCTATTAGTGGCATTTAGGTTGTTTGCAATATTTTGGATTACAGTTTGGTTCAGAATACTCTTATATCGATATCTTTGCATGTATGTGGCTGGGATTATTTTCTGGAACCAGAAATTTTGGTTCAAAGGGTATGCTTATGTAGAATGTTCATATTGCCAAATTGGCCTCCAAATGTCTCTACTAATAAACATTCTACAGCTCTTATTTTTGAAGTTTCATAATTTTTACCATTTTATATTGTGAAATGATGTCTCCTTATTGCTTTTCATCTTTATGTTGCTGATAACCAGGGAGGTTTGAGAATTTTCTTTTCATAGACATATGCTTTGTAATGGAGAAGACTTTATAAGGGAAACACAAACTTAGAAACCATTAAAGATACACTGATGGATTTGACTACAAATAACCTTTTTATGTAGTGAAAAGCATGCTAAAAAGGCAAGCTACGGACCGGGAGAAAACACTTTCTACATAATATTTGTTTGTATGGTTTTAGGGCATAATTTATCACATGAAGAGGTCCAACAAAATATCTCAGTAGTCTTTCTAAATCTAATGCAATGATTCTGTAACTTTAAAACAGTGAATATAAATGTAGATACACTTTTTAGGGTTAAGGGTTTTTTTTTTTTCCCCCACAGTATTTGTTAATGGTTTATTTATCAAGAGAAACTATTCCTCAGCCCACATATTCATAGCTCAGGAACACAGGTGTCAGTGGAAACTTCTATGTAAATCAACCCAAAGAAATTCTTTTATATTCCAAAATCACTTTACGCTCTGAAAGATGCCAGCCTTCATCATCTCCTCAAAATCTTTCATAGAATCATAATTTCTGTAGAAATCTGCATATGTCTTCTTTCTTGGTTCAGCCACACCAAACTTATACAAAGCTGCAACCCCCAGGGATACGATGAATGCTCCAACAATATGAATCCGCAGACGCCTGGCCAGGAGGCCACGCATCTGAGGTTTTGGCAAAGCGCCGGAAGCCATGGTAGTTACTGTCCTTGATGGGTATGCCAACCTCAACGCGTCCTTCCTGGCTGATGGAGAAACGAACAGCCGGGTTAAGGGTTTTGAAGAATTTTTTTAGACCTAATTGAAAATGGATTTTTTTGGATAAGTTTCTTAGAATTCCATCATTATTTAATAACTGTAACTGTGTGTTCATGCATGTTGTGCATTCTAATATACATTATATAATTTTGCACAAAAAGGACCATTTTACATGTTTTTACCATGGACGTTCCTCCATACACCCTAACCCCTCCAGGAAATTCTTATTAACTTAGTTTGTACCCTTCCGTAATTTTTTTTAAAGCTCTTATAATCCTATACACATATAGATACATTCACACATGCAGAAGAGGATTTTGTCAATTCAGCATATTTGAAAATGAGGTAATAGTGGATTTCCATATAAAATACAAATTACTGAAACTGAACCAAGAAAAGTCTGGATAGACACTAGTTCGATTTTTAAAACTATTGTAGGCCATGAAATTGAAAGCTCTCAAATTCATTTTATAAAGCCAAAATAACTTTAATATCAAAACCTAACATAATGTCAAAAAAGAGACTGTAGGCCAGTTACACATATGAAAGACTATATATGCAAAAATTTAAATATTAAGAAATAGAATCTGGTAGTATATGTAAAAAATCCTTATAATGAAGCAAGTGTTACAGAGATTTAATGTTGGTTAAGCATCTGGACAGATATCTATATAATAAGAAGCCCATATTAAGTAGATGCTAAAGATGGCATTTGATAAAAATCAACCACCATTTCTAATAAAAACTATAAAATAAGAATAGAAGGAAATTATTTAAATATAATAAAGAGTAATTTTTAAAAACTAGTAGGAAATAATTTTAAATAACACTAAAGTCCTCCCCAATAAAAATAGGATATAGATAAGGATTCCTGTTATTACTGTTATTAGTTGACATAGTGTTAGTAGTTTAAGACAGAGTGAAATGTTGAAGAATGGATAAGAAAACTATGCAAGAGAATAGTGAAAGGGGGATTTGCCTTCCCACAATTTAGACCATAACAATATGTAAACAAAGAATAGAAAAATACATGAGTAGAACACATAGAGAATGAGAATTCAAAGTCTGGTACATATTGAGAAGTTAGTGTATGACAACATAGTGTTCACTTTCATGGGAAAAGTTAATGAAAGGATTTTGGCATAAACCGACTGTCCAAAGAAGAAAATAAAAATGGACCCCATACAAAACTGTTTTGTAGATAGATTAAAGATTTAAATGCCACAGTCTTCGCTTTGCATGGTATACTTTGAGGTACTGTATAAATGATGATGAGAGTTGAAACTGCGTCTTAATATTATCAGTTGGAAATTTAATAATTTTCCCGAGATCTTTAAATTTTTTAATTAAACCATTAACTCTTATCACTGGTAATAAGTATATAGTGAAATGGAAAAAACAGTAATGTGACACTCTTAAAAGTACACTAGAAATGTAAAATTATAACAATTTAAATAACAATTTTAAATTACCTAAATAATTTGAAACATTAGAAAATTTGAGAATTAAGGTATTCTATTAATACAAAGCTTATCAAGAGTTGTTTCAATGGTACTTGCCCCTTCTCATTGTATAACTTGAGATATGGAGCATGCATCTCTTCTATGCCTTGCCAAATTGTCATATTTTTTTCTAAATTTGTATTAGTTTTCAACATTTCATACAGTACTTTGCATTTCCAAAGTCATGTAGTATCTCTGGGACTTCCATTAATGTTAATTTTTTCCTCAGGATACTTTCATCCTTTTGGTTACAACCAGTTCCAATTTCACTTTCAGCATTATTTTTGTATACTTTTTGTATTACTTTTGTCTTAATTATTACTTTTTTTCCATCTTTGTTGGTCAATTCCCTCTTTTGATTATTTTTGTGAAATGTCAGGTGAGTTTATCATTGGGAGACAGGAAGACAACACAAGTACACACTTTGCTGTTTGTGCATGCACTGAGTAACAGATGCCCGGTGACCCATTGCTAGTCTTCCTATTTAGCAGACTTTGAGGTAAGCTATGTGATTACTTACTGATCATGGTCCATAACTCTTATGTAGTAATTTGTGGACCGAATAGCTCGCCACAAACTTTGTACTTTTTACAGTTACTCAAAGTTAATACACTATAGTAACTAAAAGTTGAACTGGATTATTGGGGACTATTATTTAACTAAACTGTGGTAACTGATATTTGTGCATATTAGAACTATGCAAAAGCAAAGACATGGCATGCACACATACAATAAAAATCTTGCAAGATAATCTGAACTATGTGTTTAGTCCAGAAGTCTGAGATACATTCCTAGTAAAGACTTTCTAGTCTTTATTTTATGCTTACAAGGTATACATTTCATAATATAAAAATAATTTTTGTGTGGCAAAAATAAAATCAATAGGCAAAACAGTAGATCCAGAGAATTATTTACAAAACTGATGAACAAAAGGTGAATTTCTGTAATATATACATTCTTGCAGAGTGACAAGAAGGGAGACGATATGTGGTAGAGAACTAGACAGAGCAATATATAGTTCATGGAATAACAAATCCAAATGTTCAACAAACAAGAAAGGAGGTCAGATTTGTTAATAGTTTAGTAAGTGCAAATTAGACAAACTGTTGAATTTAAATGGGCTGTATATCACTTCTTACTAGAGGCAATATAGAGAAAGATGCCCTCAAACTTTGATGGAAATGAGAAAACCTTTTGGGAAGGCAATCTGGCCAGTAAATCTGTCAGTAAAGTAACATATCTGTTTGCTTTATCCTAGCAGTTGCTTTTCTGGAAATCTGTTCCATAGCAGAAAATTTAGTATTTCATTTAAATGGAGTAAGTGGGATGGTAGCATAAATGTTTTTGAAAGTTGAATACGATTTGAGGATATCAGATTTTTAACGTGTTCTTTTTAAAAAAATGCATTATTAAGTAGAACTGGAGTTAGTTTCAAATTATTATCTAAGAAGTATCAGTTTTACTTGAAAGACTCACATTCATTTCTAGCTCTCAACAGTACATATTTTCCATCTTTGATTCTGGATTATGAGGGTGCTACAGCTAAAGGGGCTCTCAGACATTTCTATTTTGAGAATATTTTAAGTATCTTTTTAACAGTTATCTCTGAATTAGTTATTAATTTTTCCTAAAAAAAGTAATGTGATGTGTGAACCATTGCTGTTTGAGCAATGTTTATATTGATTGGTATTTTCTTTTTCATTAATTTCAAATTGATTCTCTAAATTTGACTTAAATCAGGGAGAAAATTCAGACAGCTACAGATCTATGCCATAAATGACACTAATTTGCTTAAAATTTAAATTCTAACATAACCAAGTCTTTATTGCATGTTTATGTGTTTCACGTTTAGTCATTTTATAATAAAAAAATACTAAATTAATTTGTAGTTGGGAAATGGGAGAGGCTTAATATAGGTTATTATAAATGTAAAACACTTAAATGTGATAGATAGACTTGTAGAAATTACTAATCGTGAATTTTGCAATACTTATCTGCAACTATTGGGGCCACATGTGATTCAGAATTCGGAATATTTCAGTTTTCAGAAAAGTAATATGGTGCATACATTGTATCTTAACTTCAGAAGGTCCATGGGTAGCATCCTACAAAACACAGGAAAATATGTGAATATTCTCACTAAGTAGGACAAAAGCTATGAAATATTTCATTCCTTTTTATTGTAGAATAATATTCAACTGTATGGATATATTACATTTTGTTTATCCATTCACGTCACTGATGGACATCTGGGTTGTTCCCAGTTTTTGACTGTTATGAATAGAGTGTTGCTGTGAACATTCACATACAAATTTTTTGTCAACATATTATATTCATTTTAGGTGGATTGCTAGGAGTTGAGTTGCTGGTTTGAATAGTAAATTTATGTTTAACTTTTTACAAAACTGACAGACTGTTTTCCAAAGTGACTGTACCATTTTACATTCTCCCTAGCAGTGCATAAGTGTTCCAGTTTCTCTATCCTCACCAATAGTCAGTACTGTGGTTTTAATTATAGCCATTCTAGAGAACATGGTATCCTCATGGTTAAATTTGCATCTTCCTAATGGCTAATAATATTGAGCATTTTTTATGTGCTTTTTTAGCCATTTGTTATCTTCTTTGGAAAACTGTCCATTTAAATCTTTTGCCCATTTTTTATTGGGTTGTCTTTTTATTATAGAGTTGTAATAGTTTTTTTATATATTTTGGATACAAGCCCATTATTAGTTATATCATTTGCAGATATTTTCTGTTAGCCAGTGGCTTTTCGTTTTCTTAGTGGATCTTTTGAAGTACAAAAGTTTTAAGTTTTGTTTGAAGTCCAAATTATCAGCCTTTTTTAATAGACATGTTTTTGGTGTTGTATCTAAAACCACTTCCAGAAGTTTTACAGGTTTAGTTCTTCATTTAAGTGTGTTCCATTTTGAGCTAATTTTTGTGTATGATACAAGTAACCCTCTGATTTCATCTTTATATGCATGGATATCCAGTTGTCTCAGGACATTAATTGTGCTGAGAACTGTTCTTCATATTAATAGTTTAGCCTATATTAATTAACATTTTTAATCAAAAAGTGGACCAGTAAATAAAATATAAGTGACTAAGGAAAAATCTATTTCTGTTGAATTTTATTACCATTTAGGGCAGTTACTATAGAATATAGAAATGAAAGGAACTGATCACCTTTTAAGCTGGGCTTCTTGCCATTGTATTTCATGTTCTAAAGTAAGCATGCATTATATGTGGCAGTTGGCCCATTTTGGGCACACTGAGTAGACTGTGGCATCTTTTCTGGCTTAGCCCCAGCAAGTTCGTTGAAACTCATACCCTAATTATTTATGGCAGCTAGACTCTGCTTCTTTGATTATGATTATGTACATATACGGGCTGTGGGTCCCTGAAGATATTAGAGTTATGTTCTGTGTAGGAGGTTTAATCTTTAGTATTTTGGACCTCCCATGTGTGATATTTTGCTGTATGTTGGCTAAAATCATCACCTTATATTTGAGCCATGTGTTTACCTTCATTATGACCGCTTACTTATGGGAGTCACAATGTGAAGGTACAGGTCAACCAGAGATAATGCTGTTATGGTTCTTGGAAAATAAATACAAAGTTAGAAATATTGTGGAGACTAGCTGATGATAAAAATTGTCCTTTTTTTGAGTGTTCTATATGGAAAAAGAGTTATATAGCATTGTGAAAATTAATTCAGTGGATGGACTATAAAAATATTCCCTCTCTAGATTATATACTAGACATTATTTTTTTGAAATCTCTGCTTCCATTAATATTAGGTTTCTTAGGAAATTAGTCCTTTGTGGGCATTGTGAATAGTTTAGCATCAAACATGTTCATATTAGTCCAAAATTGAGACTCTTTGCACCAAAATATTGATCTGGTTGCTTCTGTAAGCCTTGCTTATAGCAAAGGATGCACTCTACAAGAACTAGAGAAATTAATGGGCCACAGCACATCAGGGTAAGGAATAGGGAAATTTGGGGGTTATAATCGGCTCATTTCACTACAATGCTGCCAAGAAAGTAGGCCTTGGAGCCAGAATTCATAGAATTCTGAGAAAGTCTGGAGATTGTGTTTATAGCATCCATATTGGAGATTATTTAGGGACTCAGAGCTGTCAGAAGCTCAGTTTCTGTGAATGGTTATCTCATGCCCTAACATTTGAGGGTATGGGAGTATGAATTATGTCAAATTCATGATTGATTATTTTTGAAAATGCTACAGTGCTACTGAAGCAACTACTGCAGTGGGCTATTTGCCAGGGACGATAGACTGAGATGTCGGGGAACAAGTGTCTGAACCAGAACAATGTGGAAGTAAGATTATTTAAATAATCTTGGATTTCATCATATGTTTGAGAGACTCCTAAATTCTCACAGTTTGGGAGAAACATGATACAAAGGCAACATCCCCAGAAGGAGATATGGTGATACACAAGCTCAAATTTGAGATGCTGAGGCAGATTTGGGAATTAGAAGTGAACATCAGCCCTTTGAAGTCAGACTTCTGACAAACCTGGTAGTTGGAAATAACCACCTTCTCTAGTTATAATCGGAACCTTTTTTTTTTTTTTTAACTCCAAAGTGAACGTGGAATCTTAATTCATCACAGAATTTTCTCTCTCTACTGGATTCTCTGGTTAGCTAACTGTTTTACCCTTTGCCTATTTTTCTATTAGTTTCTTTTTTACTGATTTGTAGAAGTTATTTTTATATTATGAATTTTGTATTATGCCTGTGTTACTATGTATTTGTGAATATGGGTTGCAAAATTTCTTCCCAGTTTGTAGCTTTTCGTTTGATTTTCTATGGAGTTTTGGTGAACAGAGCAGTTTAGTTCTAAGGTAGCTGTAGTTATCATTGTCTTCCTTTATAGTTGTGTGTTTTGTGTCTTGTTTAAGAAATCTGTCATTGCTCCAGGGCCTTAAGATATTCTCTTGTATTTTCTTCCTAAAGTTTTAAAGTATTGCTTTTCACATTTAGGTATTTAATCCATATAGAATATAGTTTTGTTGTATGCTGGGAATAGTTGTAATTGTTCTTTCCTGTATAACTGGTTGTTTCAGCACTATTTCTGGAACAGTCACTACTTCTTCACTGATTTCTAACGGCACATCTGTTATATACTAACCTTCCATATATACATAGCTCTGTTTTAAAGCTCTTTCTTTTTCTATCATCTATGCCTATAATAATATCACACTATCTTAATTTCTGTATAGCTTTAGGATAAGTCCTGCTGTCTGATTAGGGCAAGTAATCTCATCTGGTTCATCAAAATTGATTTGGCCTTGCGAATTTTAGAATCAACCTGTCAAGTTCTATAAAAAAATTCTATGAGGAATTTTATCGGCATTGCTTTGACTTTTTAGATTAAACTTGGACCATATTGTCATCTTTAAATTTTGTCTTCCAACATTCATGTATGTGGTATTTCCGTTTATGCTGCCACTTTTTATTCTTTAAGTGAAGTTTCATAATTTTTTTCTGAAATTATAAATATTTTAGATTTATTCCTAGGTACCTCGTGGGTTTTGTTATTGTAAATGTTATCTTTTTTAACAATTATACTTTGTAATTGCGTACTTTTTGAATAGAATTGCAATTGATTTTGCGTAATGATTGGCTACTGTACTGAATGCTGTTGGACTTCTTACATGTGCATTGTCTACAATAATGACATTTTTTTCTTTCCAGCCTTATTACTTTCATTTCTTCTAATTGCACTGATTAGCCCTACAGTGTTGAATAGAAGGAGTGATAGGGTATTTTGTTTTCTTTCTGACTTAGAAAGCAAATGCTTCTAACATTTTGCACTTAAGAATGAAGTTTGCTGTGGGTTTTACTGAATACCTGCTGCCAAGTTAAGGAGCTTTTCTTTTATTCCTTGTAAGATTTTGATTTTTCTTTACCTCAAATTGCATTTCTATCACAGTTGTCCCTCCTTATCCACAGTTTGCTGGAGTAGTCCTCCATTATCCTTGGTTTTACTTTCTGTGGTTTCAGTTACCCTGGTCCAAAACTATTACATACAATAAGATATTCTGAGAGAAAGAGAGACCACAGTCACATAATTTCTGTTACATTATATTGTTGCAATTGTTCCATTTTATTGTTGTTAATCTCTTACTGTGCCTAATTTATAAGTAAAACTTTATCATAGTTATATATACATAGGAAAAACATAGTATAGGGTTTGGTACTTCCTATGGTTTCAGGCATCCACTCACTGGTCTTGCAATATATTCTCCATAAATGAGGAGGGACTACTGTATGTCTTTTTTTTCTTTTTTCTTTTTTTTTTTTTTTAGTTATTGAGTTAATCATATAGTTTCCCCATTATAATCTATTGTCATAGTAATTACAATGTAACTCTAATTACATTAGATTTAATGTAATGTAAATCTAATTACATTAGATTTTCCTAATTGTAAGCTATCCTCACATTTCTAGGATAAAGCCTACTGGGCCCAAAAAACATAAAAAATATAATGCAGCCCCTTTTCTTCCCTTTCTGAATAATTCAGTGCTAAAGCCATATGTAGGGTGGAGCAAAGTTGATGTCTGTGATGGGGGTAGGGGTGCTGCGGTGGACAGAGTGGAGTGTGAAAGCCCAGGTTGGGTGAGGAGGGTAGCCCCACATAGTAGTAGCTTGGCAATGGGGGAGGGGTCAGAGCCTAATCAGGAAAGAACAAGATCCTTAAACTTATAGCTGGCTGACCATCACTTCTGCCCCATTGTTTTGGTCAAAACAAGTCATATGGGTTAGGAAAATATTCTTTACCATTGTAGAAAGTACTCTAAAGTAATGTGACAAAGGGCATGAATACAAGGAGAAGTGAAGAATTCACCACACTTCTCATCCCCAATATTTTGCTTTTCCAAACTCTGTGTTACAGGATACAGAAAAGTTAAAAGTTGCAAGAATAGTACCATGAACACCCATATGCCTTAACCAGTGTTCACTAGTTCACATTTTGCCGTATTTGCTTTATGTGAAATATTCTTTTCTTTTTCTTTTCCTTGTTTTCTTCTCTTTTCTGAATCCTTTAAGAGTTAGCTGGCATCGTGACGTTGCAACTCCCTTATATACTACTTTAAGCATTTATCTCCTAAGGCCAAAGACATTTAACCACAACAAATCATCATTCTCAGAAAATATATTAATAACACTGACACAGTAATATTATATAATTATAAATAAATATTCAGATTTCTCCCAATAATATTCTCTTTGGCTGTTTTTCATTTTCTCTTTTTTAATGCAGTCAGTTCTGCTTTATCACAACGTATACATTCCTAACAATCACCTTGCTGTGCAAAATTACACAATAAAAATCACAGGGCTTATGGAAGAAATGAGGCACAACATTCAAAAACTTCATCAGTCACACACCACACAGAACCTTACAGAAACAGTAGCACAGTTTTACACCTATTAAGTGGTTAAGAAATACATAACTACTATAATACAGTAAATGTACTTTACCTTGAAAAAGAATGAAAATTTGTGGAAGTGGGTGTCAGAAGGAAAGTGGATGTCAGAGGGATGCAATCTATGAGTTAGTGTGAGTTGGTAGAAGGAGAGTTCTCTGAAATACGGACAGAAAGTTATTACACCATGCGAGAACAGATCTGGCTAATAACATCATGAACTGAGGTAGCTGGTACATGTTTGAGATGTGTGCATTTTGTGTATTTTTAGCTCAGTTCAGCTGGGTACAGTTTTTTGCTTTCACCTGATGTTTCTTACCAAAAAAATAGCACATGAACAAATGGGAAATTCATGCCTTGCTCATATTGCGTCAGAACAATTTTTTTTAATAACAGAAGTGACAATATAAACATTTGCATCTATTATTAATAATATAAATTTCCCCCTGAAGATTGCTTTAGCTGCATCCGACAAAGTTTGATACGTTGTGTTTTTGCCGTAGTTCAGGTCTAAGTATTCTCTGATTTCTGTTATGATTTCTTCCACCCATGACTTAGAAGTGCATTTAAAATTTTTCAAGTTTGTGGTTTTCTTTGCAGGGGTATTTTGTTAATAATATCTAACTCTATTGCATTGTGTTAAAAAATACAGAGTGTGTGATATTCTCATTTCTTGTGACTATGTTTGGCCTAGTTTGTGGTCAGTTTTTGTCAATGTTTTATTTTTGTTGGTGAAGAATATATACTCTCTAATTGTTGAGTACAGTTTCTCTAGACTTAAATTATTAATGTCTTATTTTTTCATAGCTTAATTTTCTATGTATTTATCACTAATTCAATCCAAACTCTCCCTCAGTTATGTAAATCTCGTCTCAGCTTATTCAAGCACATTAGATAGTTTGTCAGATTTCATCTTGAAGAAATTTCTTCTAAAGCCATGTGACATGCTATAGTTATTTTCCAGGCCCATTACACAGCTGTCTTCCTGAGACCTTACTTCATTCTCCTCCCTCATGTTAGATTGCTTTTTTCCTGTATGTCATTCTCTCTCCTCTTCTGGTTTATTCCCTCCTTTTGGTGAAATTCCTCTTCTAGTAGAAAGTGAAATTTTTGAACGTGCATGTCCGAAAATGACTTTTCTATCTTTTTTTTTTTTTTTTTGAGACAGAGTCTCACTCTCTTGCCTGGGGCGAGTGCCATGGCGTCAGCCTAGCTCACAGCAACCTCAAACTCCTGGGCTCCAGCAATCCTACCGTCTCAGCCTCCCAAGAAGCTGGGACTACAGGCATGAGCCACCATGCCCGGCTAATTTTTTCTATATATATTTTTAGCTGTCCAATTAATTTCTTTCTATTTTTGGTAGAGACGGGGTCTCGCTCTTGCTCAGACTGGTCTCGAACTCCTGAGCTCAGAATGATCCGCCCACCTCGGCCTCCCAGAGTGCTAGGATTACAGGCGTGAGCCACCGCGCCCGGCCAAGCAAAAGCATTTTTGAAGACCTGGCTTCTGGGAACAGCAGGTCACAGGCTGGGCCTAGAAATGAAACTTGGGAGAAGCTTGCATTTGCCAACCCATCGTGATACGCTGATGTTTTCTCAAAGGACTCAGGAAACTGTTAGTGATGGGGGTTTTATTTTAAAACCTGGACTTTATTTTAATGTTTGTCAGTCCCTAAGCATATTTTACATATGAAAGGAAGTTGTAAACGTCTTCACTAGTATTGAAGTGGCTTTCATCAAAACCATGTATGCACGATTAAGGCCATATGGTGGTGAAGCCCCACATGTGGGGAAGTCCGGCATGCCACGTTCTGGAGGCTTTGGTGCTCCTGGGGGGAAGGATTTATTGTGTCTTTTTGGAAAAGATTTTTGAGCAAGAGAATGTAGAGACGAGTGCCCTCTGCTTAAAGAGAGTTACTGCTCCCATCTGCACAAAATACGCCAAGGTCTTCCGTTAGTAGGTGGTAAAGGACGCAGGAGTGGTGTGGGCAAGCCGCCCTTCTACATGGCACGAGCCTGTTCAGAGCTGGGCATGTCTCCTGAACCGATGCTTGTCCCAGCATGTGACCTGCCCTGAGTTCTGCCCATAATGGCTTCCTTAATAGAGATGGACTCAGCTGTACTCTGGATGAGCCTTCAGTAGGATAGATAATGAATGCTAATGGACTTTGTTTTTCAGGGAGTCATTTTTTTTTTTTAAGTCTGTAACTTAATTCAGTAACTGACCCTTTTCTGCTACTGACCAGTTTTTTTTTTTCCAGTCAATTAGGAAATAAATGTTTTGAGAAATTGACTTAGGTAACACTTGATGAGTATCTATCTTTGTATAGGGACCTACAGGCGTGTTTTGTCCTTAAATTAAAGCTTTTGTAGTTACAAGGTAAGAAGATACACTGCTTCTGTTGACAATGACTTCCTCCCTGGATTTATTAGTGTACAAGTTAATTTAATGAAGCAAATAGTTATTTTACATCTAGTATACAGAGAGAATATTTTGCTTAGTGTTGACCAAGATAGAAATATGAAAAAGAAATGCCCCATGTAATCAACTTGTTTTTCTAGAGAGGGAGTTAGCTATAATTGAAAATTGTCATAATAAATGACCAAACTTAATAAGGCATTTAGTAGAAATATAAGTAAAATGCATTGAGGCATCTATAGAGGGAGGATTAAATCACTGGAGGTGGCATTACTTGAACTGGGCATTGAAAAGTCTGTCTGTCTATTAAAGGAGTAACGTTTGTTTTTTTACATAACCAAAAGGAATTCATAGTTGTTGTATAAAATCTAATGTTCCTGACAGCACACAGATCAAAGTAAAAATCACTCAATTCCCTCCACATTACTCAGTCTCCACCACCCAGAAATAACTATTCCTGCTGGCATTATTTATTTATTTATTTATTTTTTGAGACAGAGTCTCACTCTGTTGCCCGGAGTAGAGTAATGTGGCGTCAGCCTAGCTCACAGCAAACTCAAACTCCTGGGCTCAAGCGATCCTCCTGCCTCAGCCTCCCGAGTAGCTGGGACTACAGGCATGCGCCACCATACCCAGCTAATTTTTTCTATAAAGATTTTTAGTTGTCCAAATAATTTCTTTCTATTTTTAGTAGAGACAGGGTCTAACTCTTGCTCAGGCTGGTCTCGAACTCCTGACCTTGAGCGATCCACCTGCCTCGACCTCCCAGAGTGCTAGGATTACAGATGTAAGCCACTGCGCTGGGCCTCTGCTAGCATTTTTACTTTTTATCTTTGGGATTTTCCAAACATACACAAAAAGAAAATAGCACAACTGAGCCCCTGTGTACCTGTAATTCAGCGTCAACAGTCAAGAACATTTTTCTCTTCTAGTTCCATCTGCCTTTCTCCTGCTTTTATGTTTTATTTTTTTGTTGTTCTTGGAGTTTTAGACCACAACTCAGATGTTCTAGCATTTAACCTACAAATACTTTAGTATTTTTTTACAGAGAAGCATTTGAAAAAATAGCTATTGTCTTTACCGTTAATGAAATTAACAGTAACTTCTTAATATTTTTTACTAGCTATCATGTAAGCCCTGGTCCATGCTCAGTTTTCTCCATCGTATGAAAGTTGTCATTTTACAGAGCTTTGTTGGAATCAGGATCCATGCAGGATTAACACGTTGCATCGTCTCTTAAATCTTTCTTCATCTGTGACATTTCCCTTCCCTCCCTTTTTTCATATAATTTGTTATAGAAGAAACTGGGTCATTTGTCCTGTCAGGCTACTAACATTTTAATAGTTTTCTTTCATTTTTCTTCTTCTGTGTGATCATAGATATATTTTTAAATCAAAATTAGGATCATACTTCATATGATGTTTTATAAGCTACTTTTTAAAAATTCAAAAAAGAATTTTTAAACCTGAGGGGTAGATGGATTATAAGCTACTTTTTATACTTAATTCGATAAGGACATTTTCCTATTGTTTAATTTTCTACAATTAGTTTTTAGTTTCCGTTAAATCTTGTGGCATTATAGTAACTAAAATAGAGAAGGATGCATTTGATTGTTTTTAAAGTAAATCTTACATTAATGATATGTATTACAACAACAAACTAGGTCCTTTTCTCCCTCCCTTTTTCCCTTGCTTTTTTCCTTTTTCACTCCTGCAGCTGTTACGTTTCTATATAATACTGGGAATGCAATTTGCTGGATTGAGAGTATTTTATTTTCCCCAAGGAAGGTAGAAGATGATTTTTTAAAACACAGGCTGATAATGGTTTGCTGACAGAATCAAAAATAGAGGAGGTGAATGGTGCTCATCCATGCCCCAATTTTCTGTAGATTTATGACAGGAAGGGGACCCTACTTCTTATTGTCACCATAGCAGACCTTTATTACAATGTTAAGCTTCCATTCTCACATAAACTTAGGACACTGATTAAAAGGGAACATGAGGCTGGGGGTGGTGGCTCACACCTGTAATCCCAGCGTTTCGGGAGGCTGAGGTTGGAGGATCACTTGAAGTCAGGAATTTGAGACTAGCCTGAGCAACATAGCAAGACCCTGGCTCTACAAAAAATAAAAAATTAGCCAGGCATGATAGTCCTAGCTACTCTGGAGGCTGAGATAGGAGGATCCCTTGAGCCCAGGAGGTCGAGGTTAAAGTGAGCTGTGATGATGCCACTGTACTCTAGACTGGGTGACATAGTGAGACCCTCTCTCTAAAAAAATTAAGATTAAAAAAAGGGAGTATGACTGTTTTAATTTAGTGATGATAACATAATTTTAACATTTCTGCGTAAAGACCTTTTTTGGTTATTGTCAAGGTTTTAGTCTGGGAAAGAGACTATTTGAATAGAGTCACACCAGTAATAATTATACCAGCTGAAGCTTCATGTGGCCGTCTAAGTATATGGGGTCTTGTGTTCCGCGTTCAGTAAATTCTCAACTTCATTTGTGATGTTGTGGTTGTTCCTGGTAGTTTGTGTTGTTTGGATCTGTTCCCTTACTTATATTCAGTAGAATTGTTCTATCCATTATTGAGAGTGGGGTATCGAAGTCTCCAACTGTTATTCTAGAACTATCTATTTCTCTCTTTATTTTGTCAGATTTTTTTCATATATTTTGAAGGTCTGTCATTAGGTGCATAAATTTTGCTGATTGTTACATCTTCTTACTGTGTTGTATGTTTTATTGCTATATAATGTCCTTCTTTGTCTCATGTAAACTTTTTCGATTTCAAATCTATTTTGTCTGGTATTAGTATAGCCACTCCTGCTCTCTTCTGGTTACTATTTGTGTGAAATATTTTTTTCTATCCTTTCACTTTCAATCTGTTTGTGTCTTTGAATCTAAAGTGAGTCTCTCTTATTGATAGCGTGTAGTTGGCTCGTTTTTTAAAATGCATTCTGCCATTCTCTGTCTTTAGATTGAAGAGTTTAGTCCATTTACATTTAAAATAATTACTGATAAGGAGGGACTTCTTTCATTTTCCTTTTTATTTTCTCTATGCCCTGTAGCTTTTTGTTCCTCATTTCTTGTATTACTGTCTTCTTTTGTGTTTAATTGATTTTTTTATAGTGAAATCTTTAAATTCCTTTTTCTTTTCTTCTAATATATATTCTGTAACTATTTTCTTTGTGGTTTCCTCGGGAATTATATTTAACATTCTCAAATTATAATACCTTAATTTGAATTTATACTAGCTCAACTCCCATAACATACAAATTCTGCTCCTCTAACAGTTCTGTCCCCACTTCTTTCAGTATTGATATCACAAAATTATATCTTTTACATTGTGTACTCAAAACACAAACTAATCATGAACTAATAAAAAACTATTTTATTAGTCTCTTAAATCATGTGGAAAATAAAATGTGGAATTACAACAAATAGTACTACCTTTTAGACTAATATTTTTAAAAAAATTTATTAGTCTCATAAATCATATAGAAAACAAAAAGCGCAGTTACAAACTATTGTTACAATAATACTAGTTTTTATAATTACCCAGGTATTTACCTTTATTGAAATCTTTATTTCATTATGTGGCTTCAAGTTACTTCTAGTGTAATTTCATTTCACCCTGCAGGATTTTCTGCAGCATTTATCGCAGGGCAGGTCTAAAAGTAATAAACTTTCTCACCTTTTGTTTATCTGGGAATGTCTCAATGTCTCCCTTATTTTAAAGGACAGTTTTGCTGGTATAAGAGTCTTAGAAAGAAACCGGCAAAGTTCTGATGAGAAAACTGCTGATAATCTTGTTTAGGATCTCTTGTATATGATGAGTTGTTTCTCTCATGCTGCTTTCAAGGTTCTTTTTTCTTTAGAAAGCGATTATAATGTGTATCAGTGGGGTCTCTTTGAATTCATCTTACTTTGAGTTCATTGAGCTTTTTAGATATTTATATTCATGTCTTTCATCAAATTTGGGAAATTTTTAGCCATTAATTCTTCAAATGTTCTCTTTACCCCTTTCTTTCTCTTATCTCCTTTTAGAGCTCCCACAATACAGTATTTTGGTTAGCTTGATGGTTAGGTCTCTTACACTCTGTTCATTTTTCTTTTTCTTTTTTCTTTTTTTTTTTAGAGACAGAGTCTCACTTTGTTGCCCAGTCTGGAGTACAGTTGTGCAGTTAAAGCTCACTGCAACTTTGAACTCCTGAGCTCAAGGGATGTTCTTGTCTTAGCCTCCCCAGTGGCTAGGACTACAGGCACAGGCCACCACACCTGGCTAATTAAAATTTTTTTTTGTAGAAATGGGGTCTTACTCTATTGCCCAGGTTGGTCTGGAACTCTTGGCCTCCATCAGTTCCCCAGGTCAGCCTCCCAAAGTGCTGAGATTACCAGCGTGAGCCACTGCGCCTGGCATTCATTCACGTTTCTACAATCTTTTTTCTGTATTTCAGACTTGATAATTTTCATTGTCCTATCTTCAAGTTCACTGATTCTTTCTTGTGCCTTCTCAAATCTGCCTTTGAATCCCTCTGGTAAATTTCTCCTTTCAGTTATTGTACTTTTTAGCTTCAGAATTTCTTTTTGGTTTCTTTGTAGGTTTTCTCTCTCTTTACCAATATTTCCATTTTGTTCATGCATCTCTTTCTGACTTTCTCCACATCTTTCTTTAGTTCTTTCTTCATCTTTAAGACGATTATTTTAAAATCTTTGTTTAGTAGACCTGTTAGCAAGTATTTTTCAAGGACAGTTTTTGTTGATTTTTTTTTTTTTTTTTTACTTCGAATGGGTCATGTTTTCCTGTTTGTGTCTCTTATGATTTTTTTTTTGTTGAATATTGGACATTTGAATCTAATAATGTGGTAACTCTGGAAATCAGATTCTCCCCCTTCCTCAGGATTTGCTGTTTTTTGTTACTGTTTTTGTTTTATTGATTGTTGTAGACTGTCTCTGTGCCAATGATCACCTTGAGGTATAAACTTAAGGCCTTTTCAGATCTTTTCTGAGCCTGCATCTTTCCCGGGGCAGGCATGGTCTCTTTCTTTCTTTCTTTGTTTTTTTTTTTTTTTTCCGTTTAGAGACAGGGTCTTGCTCTATTGCCCAGACTGGAATGTAGTAGCAGAGCAGTCTTTCTGCCTCAGCCTGCCAAGTAGCTGGGACCACAGGTGTGCACCACCATGCCTGGCTAATTTTTAAAATTTTTTTGTAGAGGTGGGGTCTCGCTATTTTGCTTAGGCTGGTCTTAAACTCCTAGGCTCAAATGATCCTTCTACCTTGGCCTCCCAAAGTGCTGGGATTACAGATGTAAACCACTGTGCCTGGGCTGCCTGGTCACTTTCTAATTTTCCCCATATATGCAGCTGCTTTTGAATGTCCTAGTTTTTAATATCTGGCTCTTAAAAGGGGTAAAGTGAAAAATGACATGGAGGGGGCCAAGGGCACTGGTCTTTTAAATGCCTTGCTGTCACCTCACCCAGAGAGGAGGGGCTTGCAGCAACTGGGGAAAATGCAACAACAGTGGCCTCTTTGCACCTCTGTGATCAGAAGCAAGGATCAGTGATCACAGCACAGATCCCTGGTATCTGGAGGACAGGGTTCTTTTTTCCCACCCTGGCTCCTTCAGGCTGTGTGCAGGCTGCTCCAGGAACACGTGCACAGCTGCCTGTCACAGGGCTGGGGGTGGGGGGTGGGCAGCTGCCACTGTGCTAAGAGACAAAATTGACGGAAATTAACTGCAATTCACTGTCCAAGTCTTCCCCTAGAAGCTGCACGCTTTCAGTAGGCTCCAGAGCTCCAAAATAATTATTTCAGACAAATTCTACCAGTGCAATTACTGTCTGGGTGGGGAGACAGATTCCTGGTACTTCCTGCTCCGCAATCTTCCCAGCATTTGCTACTCGATTTTAAATTTTCATTTAGCAGTGGTTTCAGAGGTATTATTTTTATTTCACTATATTCTTTGATCCTAAGTCGCTGGATAACCTTATTATGTTCTTGTGAGATATTTTTTAAAATTAAATTTTTAATAGACACTGTAAGTCCATTTATAAGGTGTAAGTCTCCATTTATTCCCCACCTCTCCCTTCCTGGGTCCCCTGCTTACTTTTCACAGGTAAATACTTTGTTGATCTGGTATTTTTATTTTCATTTATAATATAAAAGCATTGCAGTTTTGTATTTTAGAAACTTTGCATAATTGATACTTTATTTAATACCTGTAACTTCTTTTCATTCAATATATGCTTCGGATATCTGTCCATCTTGGTTCATATAAATTGAGGTCATCCTTTTTAAGTGCTGCCTAATACTATGTAGAGCAGTCATGGGGATTGATATACCATAGTTTTTCAGTCGTTTTCCTATTGCTGGACTTCTAGGTTTTTTCTGATAGTTCTTGGTTATAAACAAGGCTACAGACAGTATCTTTGTCCTCGGCTCTCTGCATGTGGGCATATGTCTCTCTCTGCAGTTTTCAGATTATGGGATATTGTAATAGATACTGCCTAATTGTTTTACCAGAGTGGCTGCCATCATCAGAGGATGGGTCCTTTAATCTCATATGTTCATGTGGAAAAATGGCACAGGGTAAGAGCTAAATTTGAAGAACTTATTATTTATAAATAAGTAGGCCTCATTAACTTAGAATATTTGGCTTTGAAGTTTTTTTAAAGACTGCTTTTATTTATTGCACTGTGTTTGTTACCAGATGTGAATTTATTTAGAAATAGAGAATTCTGCAATGAAATAATTACAAGTAAATTATTATAATTCCCTTTGAGCTTTTGTATAAAAATAACACCTAGTTTTAGAATCTGTGCATTGGGGGTAAAGCTAAGTACGAGGGTTGTCTTGAGTGCTTCTGAGATTTGGAAGACCTTTTCGGTTGACCGCCAATCCCTGTTCTAATGGCTAAAGAATGTGTTGTCTATGCAGATGACACACCCGCCTCATTGGGGACACCACAGGCAGAGGGAATACATAATTAGATGAGAGCCACAGCTGGGGCAGGAATAGGCACATGCCTCCTTCGCTTTCCCTTAAAGTACTGTTGGTTTCAGAGTAAAGAATGGTATTTAATATTCTTTTCCATTTCCTTCCAATGGTTGTCTGGTATGATGGGGGATATTTCTTTCTTCCTTTTGATCTCTTAAGAAACTTTTAAAAATGGAATGCTTATTTTATCAATGAATTATGTTTAGAAGCTTTCGTTTTTGAAGTGGTCAGTCGTGATATGCCACTTCTCTCTCTCCACAATAGTTACCATGTTTATTCCTTTTTATTTCTAAAACCCTGGAGCTGGAGACCTCATCGGTGTTCGGAGCCTCACTGTATTCATCTAACAAATGGGGCTAAGAAGCCAGGAGCCCAGCAGGCTTTCTGGGAGCACGTTGCGGCGTCTCATAGGATGCACGCTGTCAGCTGAGCAGGGCCAGAGGAATCATTTAGTCCGACCTTCTCCTATGACAGATGAGAGAACTGAGGCCGAGTGTGCCGTAACGTGTAGTTTCTCTCCCTTCCGTTCGTGCTGATTAAAATAATCTTTCTCACACATCCAGTCGCCCTGTCACTCTGCTTCTTGAGAAGCCACAGGGGCAGCTTTTGCACAGGACATTTTCCGTGGCTGCGGTTTCCCTTTCTTCTTGCCACCTGGCAGCATGGTCCCCTGCTTTGAAACATAGTCAGGGTCATTTCCTCGGGAAGGCTTTTCCGGTTCATCTTTAAGGAGGGATGTTATTTCAAATCCTGATCAACTCAAGTATATCTTTCACTGTGGAAATTTGAACTTATTTGTGTGTTTCTTAGAAAACTCTGTCTTTATATTATTAATAAAGAAGCTGTATTGTAAAATGCTGATTATTTAGGGAAAAAGAACTTCTTTAAAATAAAACCTCACTTGTTAGCAGCCCAATTTTATTTGTGTGTTTTGAAAGGGAAAATTTCAATTGATGAGATAATTAAACTCACAGTCTGCTTTTAGCATATTAACTGCTACTCACAGACCTTTGTTTTGCTTTTTATACGATGGCCTTGCAAGCCAGAAGTCCAGAGCTAAGGATTATGTTAAAGAAGTTAGAAGAAAACTATCCACTGATAATTCACGTGTCTTTGTATATGGATAAGTATTCTTGCAACTTTCTCCTAGTGCTCTTATCTTTCTTTCATGCTATGAAAAGTGGTAAACATAATAAAAATATCATGTAGCAGTATGCATTTCAAAGAGAACTCACGAAGTTATATGTAGACTAACTAGTACGTAAAAGGTCGCATGAAAGCCAAGTTAGAAGCTTTCATAATCCTTAATGTGAATAAACAAACAATTGAATGAATGTTTCCCTGTATAACACACATTTTAATTTCAAAATATTATTGAATAAATCCTTTTTCCATTCGGGAACTGCTTGTGTATGCCACTAGTTTGTAATCAAATATTACTTGGTTTTTGTTGGATCACTGTGGGAATAGGAAGTAAATATTATAGGCAGTTCCTCCTCTCAACACAGAGAAATATACCTGTGTTGGGGTGTGTTTGTATGAAAAGATTGTAAGGTCTTAGTCTTATGCGTGGGTGTGAATGCAAAGAGGTATAATGGAATTTTACACTGGAAAGAACCTTAGTTGTTATCTCTTCATTTTATAGATGAGAAATGTATATTTACAGACATCAGGGGGTTTGCCAAGGTTATCTTGCTGTATAGTGTTGGCCCTAAGGTTCAGAGCTCTGAGTTTGTGCAGATGGAGAGCACTGTTGATGCTTTTGGGAGAAACTTAGTAGTATTTTTTTTACCCTTTCAGGGAATTCAGAGTATTTCCTAATTATTTATCTTTTCGATTTTGGATATTTAGAAAATTAATTTATTGATGAAGTTTGAAGGTAGACTCTTTTGCCTGGACATTCTTAAGTGTGCTATTCATGAGTCTTTTCCTGGGGAGACATCACAGAAGACCAAAACTTTGTCTGAACTGGAGTCATATCATGTTCTTACATAACAAAGTAAGGAACTTTTCTTTGAAAAGCATTTTAATAGCCTCTATGAAAAACATTCTTGAAAATCCAAGGCAGTTTTATACTTTTGACCTTTTCAAGTGTTGACTTTAAGTGAATCATGCCCAACTTGTATTGTAAGGGTTGTCTCTTATCTGTATTTATATTCTCTACAGCCCCTAACTCAGAGCGAAATGTTTAGAAAGTTAAGTTGGAGGGCAGTATATTTAAAATGCTTCTTTGTATTTTCCCACCTAAATTCTCAGTAAGAATTATTTCACCCCCCTCTGTCCCTTGTTTTTCTCTTCCCTGTCATGGGTGACTAAGGATCAAAGGAAACCCTTAAAATTATTGGGACATTTGGAATGCAAAATTTCTCACTAATTAATACGTGGATCACTGGACCAAAACATATTAATTTCGGCTTTCATTTGTTGAACTCCTACTGTGTGGGAAATATTCTCCATGTTCTTTGAGTACAGAGGTGAATTTGACATAGCCCCTACTTTAGGGACCTAAAATCTAGTAGGTAAGGCAGATAGATGTAGTGTATATTTAGGTGAAATAATGGAAGTGTTTTAAAAGTATTGGAGCTATGCATATATTCTTGATATTTCTTATTAGCAGTATATACAGGTGTATCATGGATGATGTAAATTGAATCACAAAGTAACTAGATTTTTTAAAACTTAAATTTTATGTATTTATATAGCTATTATATGCCCAAAGAATAAAGTTCTAAGGTTATACAGTGAAACTAAACTATATAGATTTTATTTGTATTTCATCAGTTTTTCTGCTGATGTCCTTTTTCTTCTCCAGGATCCAATGCAGAAATGCCACATTGCATTTATATGTATGCATTATAAAAATTTATTTTTACATAAATGGTAGCATGCTATGCTATGCTTTCATTCTCTTGTCTAATTTATGATTATACTTTATTATCCAATCTCTTAATAATGGACTTTAAGCTGCTTCCAATCTTTTGATATTATTAGCAATGCTACAGTTGCTGTTCTGGAACTTGCAAGTGTGCAGTTACATAGAGGAATTCCTGAGTTAAAGTATTGCTAAACTGCCCTCCTCAAATATTGTACAGATTTATACTCCTCTCAGCAATGCTTACCTTTTTCCTCTCCTTTGCCAGTAGTGTGTGATTTAACCTTTTGATCTTTGCAATTTCATAGGTGAAAAATGAAATTTTATTGCCGTTTCCTATGCGTTTCTCTTGCTATAAGTGAGTTGAACATACTATCTGTCATATACTTAAAAGAGTAGTTTCCCTTTCCGTGAATTGACTCTTTTGATCCTTTGCCCATTTATCTATGAAGATAATCTCTTTATATAAAAAGGAAATTAGCACTTTGTGGTAGGAGCTCCTAGTTTTTTCCACTGGGTTTATATTTTGTCATGTATGGTAAATTTTGCCATGTATAAATCTTTTATTTCTGTATAATCAAATGTATTAATCTTTTACTTTACGGTTTTGGGATTTTATATCCTACTTAAAAAAAAGGTCTTAAGCCCTCCCAGATGATGAAAAATGTTTCTTCCTTTCTTTTACTATTTCTGTGGTTTCTTTTTTTATGTTTAAATTTTTTGATGAATTTCGGATTTATTTTGGTGTAAGTTGGCAGCCAGTTTTCTTTTCCATGTCATTACATAGTTGTGCCAGCACTATTTATTGAGTAATTGATCTTTTCTACACTGAGATCACATTTTATCCTTGCAAATTCTTGAAGTCCTTTTAGAATTTTTGCTGTATCCATTGATTTGACAGGCTATTCATGAGCCAGTTTCACGTCTTTTAAATTATTATCCATGTATGATATGCTTTATTATCTGGCAGGTATTAAAGCTAGCTCTCCTTTTACTCTTCTTTTTCATAATTGCCCTCATTGTTTTAGCTCATTTATTTTTCCACATGAGCTGCGGACTTAACTTCTGAATTCCCAAAAGAATATCCTATTAATTGTACTGGGATTGCGGTAAATTTACGTATCAATTTAGATTTTTTTAAAGCATCGATGCTCTAGAAATTTGTATAGCACCAATATTTCTCGTCTTTTGAGGTTTTATTAAAAGTTAATTTTAAAAATATCCATTTCTGATACTCTCTATAGAGGGCAGTTATTTATCATCCCACATTCCTATCACAGCAAATATTACTGTTTTTACATATTCCCTTCCATTTCCTCTACACTTTTGGTGATGCTGAATCCTGTTTTAAGGTCTTTTATTATTGTATATTCTGTAATATAGCAAGGTGCCATTATTAAACTTTAAAGGTGAAAGTTTAAAGAGATTATCCATACTGCTGTGGGATCCTCAGTGGAAAGTATTTGGAAGTATCACTTAGTGAAATTTAAAATGTGCAGTGCATGCACGGTGACCCTGTAGTTACGTTACTCAGGGTCTCCGCTGTGGAAAACTGGGCAATGGCTTAAGTACTGACTGCTTTTTGCAGCATCTCCTGTCGCCTTCATTATCTCCTTTCCTTTTGGCCATTAAATTTTGTTAAGGAAGATGCGAATCCTTGCAGAACTGGTTCATAGCCCATGCTGGGCTCTTTTAATTTGATTCTCCACCTTATTTTTTGGTTAAAAAAAAATCTTGTCAACATAGTAATTCTTCAGATTAACATGTTAGGATCAGCTAGATATTTTTTTTTTTTTCCTCTCAAACTTCTTAAATCATCACCTGTGTCTCCCCTTAATTCTGATAATTTCCTCTTTCCCCATTGAAAATCACCATAATAAGCCTTGGTTCCTGATTGCAGTATCTTTGATGAGTGTGTTGGGGATGGAAGAAATCTCAGTCCCTTGTGGTCTAACTGCTCCCAAGTTGCCACTTCTGACAAGCCAGCTTAATGGATCCTGTTCTTCTGGAAGATAAGAGCTTCCCCACCCACTTCAGAGGTCTTTTATCTGCTCTTCATTCCTTTCTGGAAGTACAACCTTTTTCACCCCACCCCTCAATATCTTTGCAATCTTTACTTCCATTCCAAAGGATTCAGCAGTAAACATTTATGCACAGTGTAGTGAAGGGGCCATGCTTGCTTTAGTATCAAATAGACCTGAACCAAAATTGTATCAGAAAACTGTTTTGTGCAGAGTTCTAGAAAAAAATTCCCTTCCTTGCCTCAGCGTTGGGTTGAAGAAAGAAAGGAGAGAACCATCTGGGAATTGGGGAAGGAGGAGGTAGGGTTGGAATGTTTAAGCCGCTAAGTAACTATTAGATTCGTGCCTGGGGTTTTGGGTCACGCTCTCATGTGCTTCTGCCTGCAGCTTGCCTGCCCCGCTCTTGGACCAGTTGGAAAGCCGTGGGCTGGTTACTATGGGAATTGATAGGTGCTGCTGGCCGTGGGAGAAGGAAAGTTCTTGGAATGAATCCAGAAATCTCAGGAGAGCAGGTTTTCCCCCCTCTGGCTTTTTCCTGCTTACTGTTCTTTGATTTGATTAACTGGCTTGATTTTAGCTTGAGGAGAGCCTTTCCACGGGCTCACCTCTGGTGTCCTAAGGAGGGCTCGAGCTGTCATCACGCAGGAAGACTTCGTGGAGAGGAGGACACACAAAGCATCGCCGCTTTGCCAGATGTATTTCTGTCTCGGCGGTTGGCTTCTCAGGCCTCAGTGAACTCAGAATTAAACTCCAGCTTTTGTTTCTTTTTCCACTGTCAAGGAATGTGCTACAGACAGGAGGGGGGAAAGTCAGTATTTTATTCCAGAATCACAACCTTTCTCTCTTTTTCACCACCAGCAGTCCTCACGGAAAAAAAAGAAGGTGGGGTGGAGCATTCCGTTTTGTCATGAGTTTACTGATTCTGAAATGGTGGAGACAGAAAACAGATGTTTTAATGAGGCGATATCCACATCGGACAGCAACGATGTCAAAATGTATTTTATAAGTCAACTTACATTAATTTGATTAATCTAATAACTTAAAAGCCTCTGCCATAGTGTATGCTACTTTATAACTACTCATCAGTATGGAATGTAAAGCATTAATTTATCTTTCTGAGAAAAGTATTTGGCCGGAGGGAGAAAGAATATTAAAGTATCATGGACATTATAAACTTTGGTAGGACAGAAAGAGGTTTTTTCCCCTCTACATTTTTAGTTTTGGTTCACTGTTTTCTGTTGTTTCTGATTCTTTTACCGTAATGAAAACCCTATGCAGGTAAAACTTTTTCTTTTGACTTTGAGAAATTTTTATAGAATTCCTTGCCTAGATGTGAGAAGACTGTCTACATCTATTCAAACCTTGACTTTGGGATCTTAGAGGTGATGAATCACTTGGCAGAAGGAACCCTGAGATGCTGAATTATCTCAGGATTTGTATGATTTATTTTTAGAAGCTTTAACACTCCCTATTAATTCATTTAATTCCTATTCTGTGGGGAGGAAGAGCGGGGAATGGATTGGAAATAAGATCATCACAGACAGGCCTTGCTTTCCTGGAGCTTCTGAACTTGTTGCGTAAGTAGGATGATAAGGGTAAATACAGGGGAGGGTGTGGTAAATTTTATTAGAGATGAATTGATGAAGTGTGATGGTAGATCCAAGGCCAGGTGACCTTCCTGGGGGAAACTACAGAAGCCACTGCAAAGGAAGTCGCGGTCGAATACCTGTGACAGTGCTCTACCTCTAGGAGGCATTTGATCGGTTTCAGCTATTATTATTTGAACTGGATCCTAAAGAATAAGCAGCATTTCAACAAACATTTTTCTTTGTTTTTCAGCCTCAGAATCTCTTTAAATGTTCTGATTTTCATTTGCATTCTTCAAAATTTTGTTCTAATGTGTTTATTCATCAGGGTGCCTGCCTAATGCCAGGTACTCCAGGCAAATGTGCGATCAGAGGAGGAGCTTCCAATGGAGCAAACAAGTCATCCCACGGTGAAGGGGAGCACTGGTGCTGTGGGAACCAGAGGGAGGAAGGGCCAGGGATCCCCAGGAAGGCACATGGGTGTGTAGAGACCGAGGCCTGGGAGCCAGAGTTCCATGCTGACTTGCTTATAGCTACTGTTCTGCTGTGAAATACATGCAGCCCCTCCCATTAGACCAACAGGAAAGCTAAGGTTCATGGTCAAGTTTCAGTTCCTTTTCAAAGGTCAGGCATCTGCAATTGTTAGCATTGAAATTTGAGCCCATGACATTAAATGCTGCTCAGAAACCCCAGACTTTGCGCAGTGGTTGTTACGATCCCATGTTCAGGTGGAGCTTAGTGAGACTAAGTATCTTACTCAGGGCCTGTCCAGACATGGCAGAGTTGAGAGGTGAAAGGTGGTTCCAGACTCATGCTCTCTCCACCTGGAGAGCTCACAAGGTGGGAGTTCAGCAGGAGGCACTGCAAATGCTCAAAGAAGAGGTGGCCCTTGAATCAGCATAACCGGTTGGGTGTCATTTGGAATTACAGAGTGATGTCAGTGGACACTTAATGCATGTGGAATGTATGAGGAAAGGCACAGAAAAAACTGAAGTGAAGAGTATAATCAGATAAGAAAGAATAGTTCAGGTTGCCTGGAGTGATGAGTGTGTGAGTGGTATAGAGGGAAAAATGGGTTCGAAAAATTAGGTTGGAACTGACTTGTCTGGGACTTGGAGTCCTAGTTAAAGAATTTCAACCCTTTTAATGTACATATTGAGAAACCATTGATGGTTTGGGGCCAGGTGAAGGTGGCTGATATGATTTCTTTTTTAACACCTAACTTGAATTTTGTCTTTAGCTATATCTTTGCATAAAACCGAAATAGTTTCTAGATTATTTAAAAGATATGGCTAAGGAAAGTTAAGATTTAGTATTAAAAGAAAAATAAATCTCAGTTTACTATTTAGGAAAGATCATTAAACCTAGTTGTTTGTTGTTGTGGACTGTGATTCTGATAGTATAAATTTTCAGAATCTTCTCAACTTGGTGAGTTAGTTCATGGCTGTGAGATGACCGGAAACATGGTGTCGTTATAAATCTGTTTGAACAGTCAGCGGTCCCTAGCCTTTTTTTCATCAAGGACCAGTTTCATGGGAGATAATTTTTCCGTGGACTGGGGGGGCCGGGGTTGGCAGGTGCAGGAGGCAGAGCTCAGGTGGTGATGCAAGCAATGGGAGCGGCTACAAATACAGATGAAGCTTTGCTCTCTCACCTCCTGCGGTATGGCCCGGTTCCTAGCAGGCCACTGACTGGTACTGGTCCGCAGCCTGGGGCTGGGGGACCACAGTGAACAGAAGCATTTGTGCAACTTACTTTATATACACAGCCACTAATTCTACCACAGAATGAGTTTATTTATGGGTCTATTTCATATCCAGAGTCTTGCACAGGGACTCCTTCCTGTGGGCAGAAGGCTGGCCAGATCGTTTAGATGGGACCCGTTGTAGCCTTCCCTGGGCTGGCTTCCCTAGCACCAGAAAAGAGCCAACTCTGGCCAGACTTTCTGGTGGCTTCTCTCCTTGTATTATTGCCCAGCAGTTCCCAAAGGATCCTGTTGACCCTTTAGCCATCTAGATTATTTATCAAAACATAGTCATCATACTACTCTTTGGAGAGGACTTTACTTTTATACTTAATAAATATTTTCCCATTTATTAGTATCAATGTAAGGAGAAAATTTGTTCAAAACTAGTTAGGATTGATTATGAAGCACATTTTCCAGTTGAGCCTAGAGTTGGTGGCATAGAAGGATGTGGTCTATAAGATTCCTGCAATCAGGTACTATGTCTTTCTTGTTCATCATTTTCTCTCCATGGCCAAGTATAGGGTCTGGGACACAGTAAGTACTAAATAAATACTCATTGAATGAACATCGGCTGAATCTTGGGTAATTGTTCATACGGAGTAGCTCTTGTAGCTGATGGAAAAACTGGTTACATTGTTAATTAAGACTCCTATCTCCTGGTTCTCTAGGTTTTAGTTAGTGATAAAGATTTTAAAATGCTTTTTGGATATATTGCTTCAAAATGTTAATGACGCTTTAAAATTCTTCTTAGATAAAGTAACCAAATAGATCAGCAGCAACTGAAAATATAAAATCTCGTGGGCTAATTAAAAAAAATTCAGAACATGTAGTATTGACATTCTCTTCCTTTTGCTTCAGAAAGGGTCACCATCTTAAATTAACATATCTCCTTTCCAGCCAAGATTTCATCTACTTGACTCAAAGCCCAGAGTATAGATGGAAGTACAAGAAGGTTTGCCAAAGCAAGGAACGGTAATGAGATCCCCCCACCCCCTTGACAACTGGGAATTTATTTTTCTAATTCTAGTAATTAATTATGAAAAATGTTATTTTATTAACATTTAATGAAAAGAAAGTTGAAATAAATGGAGAAATTTTATGTAAATATTAAATATTTTTAACTGATAGGCCAGTAAGAAAATATGAAGAAAAGGTAATTATTTAAAGATTTGATCACCATAAAAGAGCCTATGTTGCTGTGACTTTTTACATTTTCGTAAAGATAATGTGTGACATGTTGCACAGTGAGGTGATTATTCCTTTAGAAGCTTCTGGACATCATTCATGTTAGAACCAGTTTATAGTTGTAGGTGGGGAGATAACTTTTGTGCTTTGCAGCTTTTGTGTTCAGAAAGCCCTGAGATTTGGTTTTTATACTATAAGAAATTTCACAGCGTAATTCTTTCTCAGGAAATACTTATCTGTTCACAATTCCACTTTATAATTTTACAGTCTGCTATCTAGTGTGAAGGACGTAATTATTGAATTACACATAAGACCTTAGTGGTAGTCTAGGTACTGTCTGTTATTTTTCATATTTTTTTATAAAAGTAGTTTTTTGGGCTAATCAATACATACATTTTAGAAACTGGTTAAATTTCATCATTGATAAAGAATTTTACCCTTTTATACTTGTTTGGTTGTTCCTTGTAGTCCTTTTGATGGGCTTTTGAATAAATATAAAATGAGATTGGTTTTCAAATGGAAGCCGCTTATCAAGTTGAAGCAGAGGATGCTACCAACATTTCACGTATTTGACACGACTTATGCGATAAGACCTTTGGCAAACCATCAAATATGCCTGCAGGAGCCCTTCCCTGACACCCTCTGTCAAGACTGAATGCTTTTTCTTGAATGTTATGAGCTTCTTATGCTAAGCAGGTTAAGCAGAATGATTTCTACTATGTAGAATTTAGACTTTAAGACCCAGTTGAACTTAAGATATTAAATGACATGTGCATATATCTGTAGCGATAGTTGCAACGACCCTTTTCTGAGGAAGAAAGGAAGTCAGTAGGGACAACTCCCATAACAGAGGCGCCAATGATGACTCTCCCACCGGGGATTCACTCTCATCCACTTGTTGCTGAAAGTAACTTGCGCGGGAATCCCCCTCTCTGCTGGTCTATGGAGTACATCGCCTGGCACCTGCCTAGGTGAAAGGGAGAAGAGTCCAGAGTCACACACATTGTCTCGTGGACCCATACAAGATAAATAACACGTGAAGGCTAGACAGTCCTGGACATGTTTTCCCTCAGTTGTCGGTTTCTGTCCAGGCAATCCTGCTACAGTCATTAAAGCAAAACAGAACAAGACACTAGTGAAGGTTAGATGTCGTGTTGGAATGTTCCATTTTTTAGGGTCAGATACTCTGTACCCTGAGGTCTAGTCTCTGTGTGTACTTAGTGAGTACATTAGCCAATTCATGTTCCGGAAAGTAATACCCATCGCCACCTCTTTGGTGCCCAGAGCCTTTACAAATAGCGTGGGGCTACAGCCCTTCCCAGCTCTCTGTGGACACAAAGAATGACTTCATTTACTTCAATGGGATCCGTATAAAATTCTCAATCAAATCAGCATTCATTCTGAAAAAATAAAAGTATGCTATTCAGTTCTTTTCCTTGGGGTTGTAGGATAATGTTTTGAAATCAGAGCAACTTCAGAAGAAAAAGGTAAAACGTTCCCAGACTCTCCTGATTCATGGTTCTTGGAATAGGGAATGAGTAACTATCAGATTTTTCAATGCCTGGGACTCTTTCCCATCTACACTTCCCAGGTTGGTATTTCTTTTGCTCATCCCAGGAGATTGGATGTGATTTATTTTTTGCAAATACACTGGTTAGTGTTCTCAAAGTGACTGTGAGAAACAAGACTGACCTCCTTCCCCTTGGTCCCTGGAGAATGGTGTTGACATTAGGCATCTCTGAGCCCGGCCCGGGAGGTGTGTTCTGCTCATTTCTTTGTTTGCATTGAGAACATAGTTGGGCTTTAAAGACTTTCTCCTCCACCTATGCTTTTGAGTTGGACTTTTTATATTATGTGAAGGAATCATGAATGATAGTCTCATCTTTGGAAGATTGTAAAGAAGCCAATGATGTGCTCCTTGCCACTAAAGCCTGCTACAGGGAGCTACGGGCACTTGTTCTGTGCCTATAAGAGCCAGTTCTTAAACATGGGAGGAGGATACCTCCAACCCCAGGACCAGGTGGTACCCAGAGTTAGATGGCTCAGTGAAAGTTAAAAGATACCAAGTTTAAGTAAAAATTATTTGTGATATAAACTTTAAAAATGGACATATATTTTATTTGGTGAGAGAAAATGTGTTGATATGAAATAGTTGCAATAAGTAGAAGACAACATTGCTTCATTGACGATTTTTACTTATCCCCAGGTTAGAAAAAAATCCACTATTAAGCTGAAATTTTTCTGAGTCATAATGGGGAAGAAAGGAAAGTAGAGAAACTCTTTTCTTTCAGAATTGTGACCTCCTTCATAGTCCCTGATATGTAGAGGATTCTCAGTTGTCTGAGGCCTTGATGAAAGTCTAGGATTAGAATCAAGATACATTGTTTTCCTTTTAGAGGAATTATTTGTCCATGAGTGCCTACTCCATATGTTAAGGAATATAAGCAGTTTTCTCCTATCTGTTCTTGTATCGAGGTGAGAGAAGTTATCATCCAGATCTGAAACTTAATCTACTCTTTCTTCCTTGAGAGTTTTATTTTGAAACACAGTCTGATTTTGGCCTGGCACAGTCTGTCTGCACTCAGACGTGAATGGCAGAGTGACTGGACAGTCTCAGATTGTTTGTACTGGTGACTGATGACTTAAGTGCCCATGTACTACATGGAGACATGTATTCGATGTTGTATTGCTTAGCGTAATTCTCTCTCACTTAAACTTAAAACATGCTGATTAGTGTAAGCATTTCCAACATTTGTTGATTGTAACATTTGGATGACAAATATTTCTTACCTGAATTACTATTGCAAAATATGCCTTCTCTCCCAGTCATTGAAGTTGTTGTACCAAGAAAAGAGTAAATAATATAGATATTAGGTAACTTAATGGAATTGTCAATTAAAACCAAATTGTTTTTCGTGTCTTTTTGTTTATTTTAAAAGAATCTCTTTTTTGCCAGTTGGTAAGTAACAGAGGCTAATTTTGGCTAATTTGGAAAATAGAGAGGGGCAAAAAAGAAATCATGCTCATGTTTCTAATATCATTATTTTCTAAATGCTTTTATTCTTTTTCTATGCATGCATGTATTTTCTAAAAACAAATGGAATCCTATTATATATGTTTTATATTCTACTTTTTATATTTCATGTACTTTTATGAATATTTTGCATCTCATTTAAATAATTTTTAGAAATACCATTTCTAATTCCTCAATAATATTCCATCCTGTGACATTTTCATTTGTCTAATCACTTATTACAAACAGATCTTCAATAGGTTTTTTTGTATGTGCATTTTTACATGCATGCTTGATTATTTTCTTAGAACAAGAATTACTAGGTCAGAATGTTTGAATGACTCTTTTGTTGTCCCAAATCCTCCATTTGACACATTAAGGGGCAAAACTATTGCCTTTTCCTCCTCGTCTCTTGACAAACCATATTTGAAAACACATTGCCAATTGGTGAGTTAAGCAGATCCTGCAGATAAAGAGAGATGGCCTCTAGTCAGAAAATCTCACAGGACAGGAGTCATCTGTTTGCTGTCCGTGATCTTACATCACGGACCAGAAGATTAAAATACTGCCAGCGGCATTTGTTTCCGTGTGTTTGAAGTTGTGGAAGCCTGAATTGGAAACTGCCTTCTGTTACCTTTTACATTAGTATTGCAGGGAAAGGAAACTTGCTGGATGTAATAAAGAATAAAGCTTGCAAATCACTATATTCCAATGTTCACAGCTTTGATAAAAGGCAGTTTAGATCTGCTATACTGAATTCGCTGTGGTTCCCCAAGCAAGCCTGCAGTGCCCTGATATATTTGGATTTCTCAGCTCACTTCAGGGATGCCTTTTAAGAATGATGGCAAACGCTTCCCTCAAAGTTCTGGTTATTGCGCCAGTGTAGGACTCCAGGGACGATATTTGGCATTACTAGGTAGTGAATAGTTGACCAAGTCTTACTTTTTATTTGGCTACCACGGAATTTTTAAAAACCATGCCCTGTTGATTTTTTGTTAGAATGCTGTCCAGAATATTCATTTAATGTCCATAGTTACTTGACTCGTGGCTCGCTGTGTAAGTTCACTGTTTTCCAAGGTTTGTGGAAGCCTGGTCAGTGACAGTGTGTGACAGTGGCTAAAGATATTTTCTCGTGGCCTCCAGAACAGCCTTGTGAGGAAGGTGACGGAGGAGGTGGTTGTCATTCCCCTTTTACAGATGAGGAAAGGGAAGGAACTTGTCTAATATGCCCCTTGGCTATAGCGTGGCAGCTACGGTTCTTCTTTCTCTCCGTGCTCTTTCCTTTGCTTCACACTTTTTCTCTCCACCTCCATCATTTTTGTGGTTGTCTTTCCAGTGGTAGATAATGGCAGCCACACCAATGATTATACAAACGGCTGGTCAGTTGCCGTGTGCCACAGTGTTTTCTAAGTGCCTTGCGTGTCCTGACCCCCTCCTCAATCCTACGGAGTAGGTATTATTCCCTTTTTAGAGGTGAAGAAACTGAGGCCCAGAGAGGGTAAGAAACTTACCCAAGGTTTGTAACACTTATGTCATAGGGTAATTGAGATTCTTAAGTGAAATAATGTGTGTAAAATTCTAAGCAGATACCAGTCTCTCAGTAAATGATAGTGGTTATAATGATTACAGGGTGTATCCAGTTATGATTTCTGCTTCTATGTCCTTGTTGTCGTCAGCCAGTGAGCGCATTGAGGGCTTGCGGTCTTGCTGGTTGCCAGCAGTGAAGGGCCCGGCACCTGGTTGTTGCCATGTTACTGTTGCTGTTGGGTGACCCACTGAATGTATGTGTGCCCTACCTGTGTTCTGGGGTTCAGGATCTGATACCGGTTTTGTTCTGCAGTGTTTAATCACCTGGCTAATCAGGACATCATGCTTATTAATCTGTATAGATTATTGATACTCCGTACTCACAGGCTATAGGGTGGGATTCCCCATCATGCCTGGGGTGCAGCCCCCATGGGGCTGGTTGTGTTCTGAGACATTAACACACTTAAAATCGCCTAGAGTTAGAGTGCTAACTCTAGCCACTGGAATTCTGTATTCTGAAAACCCTTTGACATTTAGAACAAGTATAACAAGAACTTTCAAGTTGGGATAAAGAGGACATTTCTGAAACTGGCTGAAGGACGTGGAGTAAGGGAAAGCTGAAGATGTTTTTGCATTAGGGTTGTTCTGTTTCCCTTGAGTGTAGCCAAGAGACTCTTCATAATAGCCTGCATTTCAAATCCAATTGTAAAAAACAAGTGGCAGTGGTCTAAATGTAGCTGTTTACTCCCTTAGTTTTTTCTTGTATGAAGCTAGGCCTGGAGAACAGGCCATTGCTATCAGAGAGGGATGTTTGCTTTTCGAGTCAGCCTGCTTCTCCAAAGAGAGCTCCTGACCCATGGCAGGACTGTGAGTGACCTTCGTGGTGACTGAAGCCAAAGGGACAACAAAAGGCTGCTAGTGTTTTGATCTTAGGGTTCCTCTTTGGTTTGCCAAGGTCCAGTTTCAAATTACCCAATTAGCAAGACTACTTCGAAGGGAAGCGATCAGGAAATTTAGATTCTAATTATGGTTTCAATTCAGCTTAGCGTGGATGGTTTCATTAGCTGGGAGATTAAGCCAGATTTGGCCTTTGTTTTTCTCTGAACAAATGAAGTGACGTTAGTTCTTTTGGGAAGGGTAATTGAAAGAATGGGCAAAATTCCACCCAGTACGTAATTTACTCCTAAGCTCCTAGGAAGTTGAATTCACCTCTTCCCTTTTTTGGTCTTTAGGATATCACTAATGTGAGTCATAAG
>CAUYSK010073463.1:0-11098 GCA_963575035.1 Avahi laniger | reverse complement strand
CCCTGAGTTTCAATGCAAAGCCCCATACCATGATTGTACTTTCATAAGACTAAATAGTCTGGCTTAAACTTTATTCAAAATATTTAAGTAATCCTGCCAGAGATGTGAAAGCATTTGATAAATACCTAAGACCCTTTTTTGAACAATTTGTAAATTATGGGTCTTTAATACCAAAGGGTAAGATGTCTTCCCTTTCAGGGGGCCGGGGAGAGGACATACGGGGAATAGGAGGACCAGTGAGGTGACAGTAACATAACGTTGTTTTCTGATTTTAGGTCAAGTGCTTATTTGTGCAAGCGATGACCGAACATGTTCCCAGCTGAGAGACTGTATCACTATAGGAGCTGAGACCTTCTTACTGAGGCTCTACAGGAAAACCTTTGAGAAGGATAGCAAAGCTGAAGAAGTGTGGATGAAATTTAGGAAGGAGGACAGTTCAAGAAGAATTAGGAAATCTAACAAAAGACCCAAAGATCCCCAAAACAAAGAAAGGACTTCTACCAAAGAAAGGACTTTCAGAAAGAAAAAACAAAGATTGACTTTAACTCAGATGATAGGAAAATCTGAAGACCTGGAAGAGGAAGGCAATACTGAGGAAGGAGATCATAGGGAAATAAGCAGTAGCCCAGAAAGCTGCTTGGAAGAAATTAAGCACGAAGATTTTGATTTAAATCTGTCATCAGATACTGCTTATGGAATCCTGAAAGAACCCCTCACAATCATCCATCCACTCCTGGGTTGTAGCGACCCCTACGCTCTGACAAGGGTACTCCACGAAGTAGAGCCCCGGTATGTGGTTCTGTATGACTCAGAACTCACCTTCGTCCGTCAGCTTGAAATTTACAGGGCAAGCAGGCCCGGGAAGCCTCTGAGGCAAGTTATACGAGTATGAACTGTTTCTTAAAGCGTTGAATGTCCCAGTTCTTTAGGACTAACACAGAATCTTTACCAGTTGCATATTAGTTTTATCTTTAACACTCCACTGCTATGATGCCGGTTACATTTCCGAGACCTTATTTTGCTTTCTGATGGATCTGGGAGGTCGCATGGGCAGGACAACAAACCCAGGGGGCTCCTCGTGTTCTGGTTGCATGCCACTCTGGTGTTCTGTGCCATATTCATTATGTGCTGGTTTGTAGCTTACGGGGTGCTGTATCTGAACAAGTCTAGAAAATTTATAGTATTCTAAGTCCTACCAAAAGTTAATGTAATTATGACTCGGCTAAATAATGTTAATCTTCCAAAATGTCTTTCTTATAAATTTTAAGAAGTGACTCTAAATGTCATCCACATAAAACGAAAGTGTTTGGGGAAATTACTGTACCAGGTTTTCTTGAGTTTCAAGAAATGTCAGACGAAAAATCTATAGAAATATCAGATGAGAAAATGATGCCTCCCAAAGAAGGTAGTGTTCTGGCTCTCCAATTATCTGAGGGGAAATAAACAGCAAAATTAATATCCTGAACTCAGTCTGAACCAAAAACGGAGCCAAAAGAAACCTTCCTAGCAGTTTAACTAATACAGCCTTTCAGAGCACAGATGAATGGAGGAGCTGGATCAGAAATAATGCGGGATGAAGAGATTAGGTAAAGCTGGTAATATAATCATAGGCTGGTAACTTTTCATGCTTCGCTATTGACCAACTTTGTAGATAGCTGTGCGTGCCAAGCTTCTTTCTTGCCTGAGAACAGAATAGTGTGAAATTTAGAAACAAAATGTCAGAATCAGAAGGGACCTGGGAGTTTAACCCGCTCACTCCATCAATGGGAAACTGAGGCCCAGAAATGGGGAATGACTTGGCCTCAGCCACATGGCACATCCATGGGAGAGCTGAGGTCTCTTGACTCATCACCCAGTGATCTTTTCCCCGTCTACACTGGAAAGAGATATAATCTAGGAAGATAAAGGGTAAAAGAAAAACTGAAGCTCAAGAAGGAAAATACTTCTGATAGAAAGTGAAGAAAAGGGACGGAGGGTGTGCTTCATTCAGCTCTCTTAGCAGCAAATGAGTTAGAAAGACAGACCTTTTCTAAGAGAAAATATATCAAATTATTCTTCGAGATGCTTGATATATTCCATATGTCTTCTATGCCTGTGTGTTTATATAGAATGTGTGATGACTCTGTTCTGTTAAGACTCGAATAAAAAAGAACTGAGAAATTACTTGTGAAGATAAGGTCATACAGATTTCATTTGTTTATTTTTCACTAACATGAACTTTCATAAGCTGGTTTTGATAGCTACTATCCAACTTTTTAAATGATTGTTTGGCAGAGGTGCAAAGAAAAAATTGAAAAAAGAGAAGCCTCTTAAGATTTTGTATTTTTTGATTTGTTTATAGTTATGAGGAAAGAATATTTCTATCCCTCTAGTTGTATTTCAATGTTTACCTAAACTCTGTTCTTCTTTTTAGCAAAAGAAAAAAAAATGTGGTAATGAAACCTTTAACAGGTGGGGTTTAGGCAGCTTCATTTTAGTTAATGAGTGATGAATGGAACCTTTTATTCTCAAATATTTATTATTTGAGCAACCTAGGTTGCTGATTTCAAATGTTCTGCTGTTCCTTTCAGGGATTAAAAATTAAGTTTTTGCAATCTAAAAGAGTTCTGTCTTAACTCGCAGGGTTTACTTTCTTATCTATGGAGGTTCAACTGAGGAACAACGCTATCTCACCGCTCTGCGGAAAGAAAAGGAAGCTTTTGAAAAACTCATAAGGTAATACACAGAAGATCAGCATGAAAGTCACAACTACATGGAAGGCCTCTCAGGGTCCAGAGCAGTCTCTGGGTGGGGGATATCTGATAACCCTCCGGGAGCGTGGGGAGGGGCTCTCAGCAAGGTGAACAAGCTGTCTGATCTGTGCCCCGCGTACACCTCAGCACATGGCTCCTTTTTCTCTCCCCCTCTTCTGCCGTCTGCAGTTGCTTGTCAGTGGTTTAATAGAATGTTAGAAATGGGACTAAGAGAACTGCTTTTCTGTTTATAAAGAAATATAACTAAAACACTACTTTTCTAAGAAATATATTTGTAAATCTCCCTCTTCCCTGCCCTGTGCACAAGATTCTGCCCTCCTCTGAACGGTTTTTTTTCTCCTGGTGAGATTGCCATTGTCCGTGTGCGGGGGACTGCTTTACCTTTTACCACCCAGCCAGTTCCAAGCCCCGTCAGTAGGATCGCTCTGGGAAAATATTTTTTAGATGTGTTGTTTGTCTGAACGTAAACATGTGTATGTTTTTGAGGATGGGTATCTGGTAATGTTCCAAATCCAAGTAGAAAATGTTTTTCAATTTAACATAAGGAAAATGTTTATGAGGTATTCACAAACTGGGTGGCTACCTCTTATCTCCGAAAGCATTCAAGAAATCTGATAACCACCCACCAGGGATGTTGTCAGGGAGACTGCCGCTTGGTGTGGGAAGATGGGCCAGATGATCTCTAAGGGGTCTCAGAAGCCAGGGCCAGGGCCGCATGGGGCATCATTGAGCTGAGCCAGAGAAAGGCCAGACCAGAGGAGACCATGGCCTGGACAGAGTACAACTGAGCCAGACCAACTTCCAGGCCTCAGACCTTGTCAGTGTAGGGCAAAACTTATTTTTAGCAGTAGTCAGCCTGCCAGGGCCCTAGGCTGAATTTCAAAATGGACAACCATCCTACAGTGCTGGCTGTGTGTTCTCAGTATATGTGTAAAATATAGACATAGCCCATTTAGTCCAGGGCAGGCCCTCCTGGCAGCAGGTGTTTACTGAATCAGTGCCGTGGAGTCCCTAAGGTGGGGTCAGCATGGTATATGGGCAGTCCCCTTCCCTTCCCTTCAAATCCTCTGGAATTATGACATGCTTCGGCCTTGGATTCTTCCAGCTACTGGTCATACAATTATTGCTTAGTCCTCTCAGCCTATGAAAATATATTTTCTGCCAATGTGATCTATGGGATTGCTTATATCACATGTGTGTATACATATTCTTGGAAAAATATTTCGGAAATACTGTTATAACAGACCAGGTATTATACAGCCTACCTCTTCTTGCTCCAAGTTTTTAGCTCTTGCCTGACTAACTCTCTGACTTCTAGACCTTTACTCCCCAAGGCTCAAACAGTAAACAGATATTTATTAAGCATCTGGTATGTGCCAGGCCCTGTGTGAATATTAAAAGTGCTGAGGTTACAGTGGTGTAGAAAATGTCTCTACCCTTCTGGAGCTTATCCTCTAGTGGAAAAGACAGACATGAGATGATTATAAATATTGTAATAAATAGAAGTGTACCAAGCACTGCTGGCTGCAAAGGTACAGGAAAAGGGTGTAATGAGAGATTGTGTCAAAGAGCCCTAACCTAGACCAGAAGGAGATCAGGAGCTTCCCTGAGGAAGTGATATTTAAGCTGATGCATGAAAACCTGTGGGAGTTCCTAGGAGGATTGCTTGGAAAAGGGGGTTATGTTGAACAAAGGTGTGTATAAAAGTTCAGAGGTACAAGAGGCCTGTTAAGGATTTAGGACTTTAAAGGCAATAATATAGCATTGAAGTGTTCTAAATAGGAAAGTGAATTAAACACCTGCAATCCTGGCACTCTGGGAGGCCAAAGCGGGAGGATCACTTGAGCACAGGAGTTCAAGACCAGCCTGAGCAAGAGCGAGACCCCGTCTCTACTGAAAATAGAAAAAACTAGCCAGGCTTGGTGGTGCAAGCTTGTAGTCCAGCTACGCAGGAGGCTGAGGCAGGAGAATTGTTTAAGCCCAGGAGTTTGAGGTTGCTGTGAGCTAGGCTGATGCCCCGGCACTCTAGCCTGGATGACAGAGTGAGACTGTGTCTCAAAAAAAAAAAAAAAAAAAAGGAAAACAAAAGAAAGTGACAAGTATATTTTTAAAGGCTCTCTCTGGCATCAAACTGAGGAATGAGAAGGTGGTAGCCAAGATTAGGCTAATGGAGGGAAGAGGACAGATTTGAGAGATATTTAGGATATAGAATCAAAGAATTGGTGATACTGGATGTGTGAGCCGGTACCTCCTGATCATTCTTTCACTCTTTTTAAAACATCTTTTGCCTGAGTTTTCTCTGATTAAAGTTGTCACCAACTTACAAATGAGCAGAGAGAGCTAAAATATTCAGATTAAGTTATCGGTGATCATATTGGGGTCCCCAAGACCATCCTCAGGCTCGATGATTCACTAGAAGGACTCACATGAGTCAGAAAAACTGTTATATTCACGTATAGTTTCATAGAGCAAAACGACACAGATTAAAATCAGCAAAGGGAAAAGGCACATGGGGCAAAGTCCAGGAAAAACCAGACATAAGCTTCTAGGCGTCCTCTCCCAGTAGAGCCACGATGATGAGCTTAATTCTCCCAGCAATAACATGTGACAACACATGCAAAGCATTGTCAACAGTTCTATATCCCAAGTTTGTATTAGGGCTCAGTCATATAGACAGAGTACCCACAGGACTGACTTCAGCTACTCAGACTCCTGCCCCCCAAAGCAAAAACAGGCACTCACCATAAATCATGTGGTTAGCATAAACTGTCTGATCAAACTGGTACCTGTGGCCCAAGGCCTCAGGCATACAGAAACCCTCTTATCAGGCAGAATATTCCAAGGATTCAGACCTCATCTTCCAGGAGCTGGGCAAGGGCCAGTTCTAAGGAAACAGACCTTTCTTAGAAATGTGCAGAGTTTGAGCAGCTCAGGCCTGCTGAGTTAATCCTTCCCTACACGATGTTACAGCCAAAGGAGCCTGATAGAATGTGAGGAGGACATCACTGGAGTGGGTGGGTTTTATGCTTCCTACTTTCTTCCTGCACCTGCCTCTTCTCTAGGACATCAGGGAATCTAATCTAGAAAAGGGTACTTTAGTAGACAGTAGTAAGGTATTAGGGACCTCATGCCATTCCTGATTTTTTTTTTTTGTTTGTATAAATGTAAGGGGTACAAGTGTGGTTTTGTTACATGGATATATTCTGTGCTGGTAAAGTCTGGGCTTTTAGTATAACCATCACCTGAATAGTGTACATAATTTCCCGTTCCTGATTTATGCAAGTGTCTTCAATCATCAAAGAACTCACTGATAAGATGTGAATAAAAGCCCTGTGTAGATTGGAAACATCCCTCCTCAGAGCCTGGAACATGGACTCTCCCATGTTTCAATTGGTAACAGTAATTTCCATACCAGGTTTTAATGTCATTTTATCTATGATCTGGTATAATTTTTTCTAAACTCTCTCAGTAGTAACTGCCTGCTTATTATAAATAAGATCTTCCCATTTTACACAGCAATCAGATGGTTACACTATTTAGAATCTTAGGATATTTATTTTCCCAGAAAACTTGGGGAATTTGAGAGGTATTTGTTTTGAAAAGCAAAAACATATTTGAGGTACATTGCTGGAAGAACATTTGCACTGTGCCTGTACTTAGAGAAACATTTGATGTGAGAATAATATAATGTGCTTTTGCCAAGACCTCCATGGGTGATGTTGTAAGAAGAAAAGCAGTGGTACTATTTAAAATAACCAGAAAGGAATGAATCAGGCAAACTGACAGTGAAAGAATTATTTAGCTGGATTAAAGATCAGTAGATTACAGATGACAAATGAAGAGCAAAAATATTACACTTTTAAGTATTTATAATAAAATGCTCCCTGGGTACAAAAATTAGTAATAACATCCTCAGTATACATAGTTTTGAGAGGAGTCACTCCTTTTCAAAGGAAGGAATAAGATTATTTGAAATTTTACAGTCAGAAAGTATGATCACAAAATAGGTTAGCGTGAGGGCTTGAATAAATGCCCATTGGAAGAGACTTCTAGTTCAACACCTCCTTCTACATCATCGTGTCGTACAAATGCCATTGAAGATATTAAAGCAAACAGGAAACTTCAGTACTTTAGATTAACTGGGAATAGGAATCTGAATTTTTAGTTATTGTTTTGTGTCTATCACATAGAGCATAGAGTAATTTGGATAATTGTGCTAAATGTTAAAAGCAAGAGACTGAATATTTACAACTATGGTACATTTCTAAAATTGCTAAATTGTGCTAAATGTTAAAAGCAAGAGACTGAATATTTACAACTATGGTACATTTCCATTAAATTAGAGTTACCAGTTAGGAAGACTTCACAGTCTGGGTTTCGTCTCTGGAGTATATTTTTTCTCAGATTCAACATGTAGATATGTTATAACATTTAGTGATAAACTATTACTGGAAAAATTGTGGAATCATTTGAAAGCAAATCTCAGTTCATTAGCATAATCATGGATAATAAGAGGATGAGGTTACCACGTAGTAAGACAAGTACAGTTATAACAGCTAATATTTATATAGTACTTACTATGCACCAGGCACTGTTACGTCATCCTCATAACACTCTTTTGAGGTATGTTTTACTATTACCCTCATTTTATAGATGAAGAAATTGAGGCGCAGAGCAATGAAATGACTTGCCTAAGGCCACAAGCCAGTAAGTGGTTTCTGATCCACACAATAGGGAAACAGAGCCCGCACTCTAACCGGCTGTGCTCTATAGCCTCTCACACATTACAGATTAATCGGGAAATTGGGATGGCCCCATGTGTGATGTGTAGTTGATAAAATGTAGTTATATGTAGTACAATAAGGAGGAATAAAGAGCTGGGGGGGAACAACAATGAACTTAATAATCTCAAATGTTAAAAAGAAATTTAAGAGCAATGATTTTTTTGAATGGTTTGCCCTCCGTCCTCATCAGAGTGCAGTGGATGTGAAATGGAACAGTAATGAGTGGTGGCCAGAGCCACTGCCACCCGGTGGCAGGGGCTTTTCCAGCAGGTAGCACTTCTTGACACTGGTATTGAGAACAAAGAGGAAAAAATGAAACTGTTACCATTGCCTGGCCCCTGTCATCTGTGTATAAAGGGTTGTACTGATAATAACTTTGCATTGTAGATTGTCTCAAATAGTATAGAATTTAAAATCATGAGTTCTGTTCTTTAGTGGTATCTTTCAATGGTATCCTGCTCTAAAGTATCATTTATCCAGAGTGGTTTAAGAATTGGTTCATCTGATTTCGTTTCCTTCAATCAGAAAATCTTTGTTGTTTTCACGCTTGTTGAAATTAGTTAATACCTACGGTTTGTCTTCTGGTTCAGTTCATCCTGGACTCTTGTTACAGTTCCTCAGTTCTGCAGGTGTTTTCATGGTTGCTTTGTTTCCTCAACTCAGTGGTGAGCCCCGGAAGGAAAGAGACCCAGCTCACTCGTCTTTTCTGTCATACCTGACACAGATTGGACACACAGTCCTTGCAGTTTCATGGAATTAATTACAACATGCTTTACTGGATTTGAAAAATAAGAGTACAGCAAACCCGGCTTACTCTTTCTGTGATCATTGAGGATCTCTCCTCATGATGTAGTTCTGAATTGCAAACTTAAGTTATGCATAATCTTAGTTATGATTGTATGGTCCTCTAGATCTACAAGGTGTAAGATATGAGCTACCTGGAAGACAGGAATTACTGTATGATCACAATTATATCCAAAGCACCTGGAACACCACATAGGAGCACTCCATAAATGTTTTTAAATAAATGCATGAGGGAGTAATAAATGCTGCTTCTAAGGCGTAACCCACACTGTTGATTTTTTGTTTTAATCTCTGATGGAAATTTGATTTCTTATATCAACCTTGATTTTCCACTAAAAGTGAGGGTGTTTAGTAGTGCCTCCCACCTGGAGTTTTTGAAGTCCTGTCATATATGTGTTTTCATTTTCTTAATCACTGATTTTTAACCATCCCTATTTATGGTTGCCCTCAAAGTATTTGAATATAAATGATTTAAATTATTTTTTAATGCTCAGTAGCACTTTAACCTTACAAAGAGTCTCAGTAATCTCTCTGTGGCATTTTTTACATGCTTATTTCATGTCTCAAGTCTTTGAATATAAAATAAAAAATAAACAACAGCTTTTTTTTACTCTAGAGGATCAAGAAGTAGTACCCAAACAAGAAATTCTTCCTGCTTCCTTTACCTGTCACTTGTCTCTGCATGTTTACCTCCGATATATTTCTTGTATTCTCTTTTTACCTCTATGGTCATGTAGATCATTTTCAACATTATAATTTGCAAAAGATTAGAATCTAAAATTTTGAAATTAGTTCTAAAAATGTTTAAAATGTTTTGTCCCCCAGAGAAAAGGCTAGCATGGTGGTCCCTGAAGAAAGAGAAGGAAGAGATGAAACAAACCTAGACCTAGCAAGAGGAGCAGCATCTACAAATGTTCCCACTGACACTCGGAAAGCCGGTGAGTCCTGCCCTTTGCCAAGCACCCCTGTTGCCTGTGGAAGAGGCTGTGAATTCCAGAGTTACCCTGCAGAGGCTCAGTTTTTCTCAACAAACTCTTAAAAATGGAGATCAGGCTAGGGAGAGGATGCGTGCCCCCATGCTGTGACCTCAGCTCTGCCATTTACTGACCAAGTGTCCTCCTCGGCACAAAGACACCATATCATCTGCAAAATACGTGGGGCTGAGTGCTAGGCACCCCAGCTCAGAATGAGTTATGTTTCATCATTGCATTTAAATTTGGTTGGTTGAGACTCAGAATGTACTTTTGCAAAGAAACTTTGGTAAATGGTAAGTAGATTCTTAATCAAAGAACCCAAAGAAGCTAGTTTAACTCATAGAGGAGCTGAAAGAATTTTCTGCTTCCTTCCTTCCTCTGCCTCTCCCCTCAGGTGTATACATAGGTTGGAGTTGTTTGGGCTACATGCGTTCCCACTCTTTCTGTATTTGTTTGTTACTTCCTGGAACCTCTCCAGATCCCAGGCATTTGGTACTCTGCTACACAGCGTCCGAACTGTGGCATGCCACCAGGACCTGCTGAATTCTAAGTACATTGTGTTCCAGACGTAACTACTTTCCCACTCCCCAAATTCTCATTTTCCCATGGCAGCAGCTGATTTCACTCCCTTCTCCCACCTCTGGACTCACTGATACAAGCTCATCAGCTCCCCAAGGCGGTTTACTCAGCAAGCATTTTCTACTGTGTCTGCTATTTTAAGCATCTGTGATCGGGCTCTGTCCTAGGAATTGGGAATACAGTGACCAGCGAAATGTGGTCAGTGTGACAATGAGGGACTATATAGGGAACTACGGAAGAGAGACCATAGCAGTCGTGTTTGTATTTATGAATCGTTATAAGGAAGGAACTGCCAGTCGACTCTAATGTTCCTATTAACTTCATTTAGTTTGAGGGAAATTGCCTCTACTTTTTCTAGAAATAAATCCTTTTGAAAATGTAAAAAAATATGGAATAATACCATATAGTATTATGTAACCATCCATCATAATTAACAACAGAAACATAGATTTTAAACTTTAATTGTTACATTCCCTCTTTGAGAGTTCTTCTCTCGTAAAATTACTTAAAATGCTACCCATTTTTTATAGGTGGCCAGGAACAGAATGGTACACAGCAAAGCATAGTTGTGGATATGCGTGAATTTCGAAGTGAGCTCCCATCTCTGATCCATCGTCGGGGCATTGACATTGAACCAGTGACTTTAGAGGTTGGAGATTACATCCTGACTCCAGACATGTGCGTGGAGCGCAAGAGTATCAGTGATTTGATCGGCTCTTTAAATAACGGCCGTCTCTACAACCAGTGCATCTCCATGTCCCGCTATTATAAGCGACCTGTGCTTCTGATCGAGTTTGACCCTAGTAAGCCTTTCTCTCTCACTCCCCGAGGGGCCTTATTTCAGGAGATCTCCAGCAACGACATTAGTTCCAAACTCACTCTTCTCACACTTCACTTCCCCAGACTCCGGCTTCTCTGGTGCCCCTCCCCTCATGCCACCGCGGAGTTGTTTGAGGAGCTGAAACAAAATAAGCCACAGCCTGATGCGGCGACAGCATTGGCCATCACAGCAGATTCTGAAACCCTCCCTGAATCAGACAAGTATAATCCTGGTCCCCAAGACTTCTTGTTAAAAATGCCAGGGGTAAATGCCAAAAACTGTCGCTCCTTGATGAACCACGTTAAGAACATTGCAGAATTAGCAACCCTGTCACAGGACAAGCTCACAAGCATTCTGGGGAATGCTGCAAATGCTAAGCAGCTT